>JAQLOL010000020.1:27025502-27040485 GCA_029783665.1 Naso thynnoides
TTGAAACAGGGGATAGAAACACTATAGGACAGGTGAGAGCTGCTAGCTACAGGTAATTCACCCTTCTACAGAGAACGACTGAGTTTATTTATAATCACTGAGAGAGAGAGAGAGAGAGAGAGAGAGAGAGAGAGAGAGAGAGGAGCCGTGGAGACCAAAGTTATTGTGTTTGATAAATGAAATTTGGTTTCATTCTTGCATAAAGAGCTGCAGTCATATCAAGAAGAACACTGACATGCTTTTAGAAACGTTGTTTGCTTTGTATGCTGAGCAGGATGAAATGTTAATGCTGAAAGGACTGAACTTCAGAGCAGAGCGATAAACAGGATCTTCAGTTTGGGATGGGAGGAAAATTGCCTGGAAAGCTCTTCGTGCTTCCCCAGTTATTTTGGTGAAGTTATGAATGCTGTGGGCGACAGTAAAAACCAGGAATCAGCAGCAAATACCAAAGTGTAAACGCAGCCAAAAGGAACAGCAGGGACCTCAAACAGGAGTCAGTATTTTAATAGTTGTTTGATGTCGCTGTGCAAGGTGTGACAGTGATGCCAAAGGTCATGGCAGCTGGCTCAACCTTCAGCTTTGTATTCAAGCTGAAATGTTTGCTTGTGGAAGGTGGAGACAGGCACTAAATTTGCCCTTGCCGTACATGTACACTGAAGAGTTTCACTTTTAGTATTTTGTTAATGCCATAACAAGATTTACAGTTCTAGTGACTCCACTTGTGGTTTTGAATTTTTTCATTATCAGACCCTGGAGGAAACCTCCTAGAAATAACTTTAAATAACGAGTCATTCGTGGGAAATGTGAGGGCTGTTGGCCTCTGTTGCATCATCTAACTAATGAAGGTCAGCCTGGGATCATTCACATCAGTTTATTTCAGTGTGTTTTCCCTCAGGCTGCATCTGAAATGGGAGCTGAACATGTTGCATAAGGGAAAGTACCTAAGGTGCTGCATTGTGATTAGCTGATAAGCCCACAGAGCTGTGGAAAGGGTCTTTCATTCGGAGCCTGAACTTTTATTTTGGGGTCGTTTACACAGCATAAGTTTTTGCATCAAACGTTAAACTTTTGTTGTGGTTCAGAAATTCTTTTAGGCCACGTTAAGACAAGAGCAGCCCGACTAAAAACTAAAAAGTCTACCACTTTAGAAAAATTTGTGTTTACGTGAACAACTGAAAGCGCTGTAGTGTGCATGCCAGGCCAGTAGTTGGGGGTGTAACTTTGTAATGACATACCATCGGAGCTGTTGTAGATGTTCACTTCCTGTTGCTGCTGAGCCTTAAGCAGCCACAAATTAAAGAAATTCAGCTGATCTTTGACTTCTAAAATTATTCTACAAACACTGGAGTTCGCCTCTATAGACTGTCGTCATATTCGACCTGCTTTCGATGAGCTGCAGAGTGTTTAATCAGAGTTTGGTAGTGGCTAGAGCATAAAAATCACTGACTTGTGCTAGCATTAGCATTAGCTCAGTCACCGCTCTTGTAGGCTTTGCGGTTCGCCAGTTTACGCAGCCAGAAAGAAGGTTGTGTTTTTATAAAGATTCCACTCTGGAAGCCAGTTTCAAAAGTTTGCAGTTTCAAGGGCACCAGCACGCCGTTGTCATGTGAAAGAAAGGCTGAGCTGGAAAAAAAATGTTATGTTGATGTAAAAAACTTTCACCATCTAAACAGGGTCTTGTATGAAAACAGCATGCTGGTGCCCCTGAAACGGCAAACTTTTAAAATTGGATTCCAGTGTGTAGTCTTTTAAAAAAGCAACCTTCTTTCCAGTGTAAACTGGCAAAATGCGGACGACTAAGCTAATGCTAATGCTAATGCTAATGCTAGCACAAGTCAGTGCATTCAACAGGAACCACCACCAAACTCTGACCAAACTCTCCACAGTGCACCAAGAGCAGGTCGAATATGACGGCAGTCTGTTGAGGTGAATTTAAGTGTTTTGTATCAGAATTTTAGACGTCAAACTACGGCTGAATTTCTTTCATTCGGCAGCTCTGATGATAAGTCATGACAAAGTTACACTGCCGACTACCGGCCTGGCATGCAAACTACAGTGCTTTTGGTTGTTCATGTAAAAGCATATTTTTTTTTAAAAGGCAAAGGAAAGACTTTTCAATTTGTAGGACTGCTCTTGTCTAAACATGGCCTCAGACTCTCTGCTGCTGCAGGAATACAGCTAAACTGTAACAGACATCAGGATTTGTTTGTGTGTTTCCGTGTGTGTGTGTGTGTGTGTGAGTGACCTTTTCTCTGTTTTGTGAGATGTGTTTTTTTTTTCCCCTACCCCCAAACATCATAGAAATCACTCCTCACAGCCCCAGGCTTGTGTTTTACATCACCAATTTGATTAAATAATCAAATGGTCAGGTAGTCTATCTGTGGGAAAGTCAACATGCTGCGTAATAGAAGGACGCACACTCCTCAGTTTTATTGCTAGAGAACTGGATTAATGTGACTGTTACGTACTTTGGTGTAGGCACAAGCTCAAGAATGATCTGATCTCATCCTCGACTCAGAGTGTAGAGCTCCTCGACCTTTTTAACTCTCCAACATGCAGATATTGTTGGTTGCTGTTCTTTTACGTGAAATAAGTCGCTAACTGCTGCTGGCTGTGTTTCTGATCCTCTAGTGGTGGGTTGAACTCACAGCACGTCATCACAATGCCACTCCCCTGTCCCTGCTGCCCGTTCTACATACATCAGTTCAGCTCTTTTACTAACACCCCCGTTGGCCCAACTTGAAACAAAAATGTCTCTCCATTGCGTCTTTGTACATTTTATACTGAATGACCAGACGGAAAAACGGTGCAGTATTCTTACGAGTACAACAGGCTTTTAAAAGCACTCAGGGACATCTTTGCAGTCAAATTACATATTACATATAGTTGAATGTGACTCGACCAGTTGCTTCTCAGTGCGTCCTCCCTGTTCTCAGTTGTCACACATGTTCCAGGAGCAACCATGCCTGATTTTACGTGTGAGCCTTAACGGGACGGATCAAAAGCCCAGCCCATTCTCCAGACTCTGCACCAGAGTCGGATGAGTCCTCGAGGAAAGTGAACGTAAACACAGAGACGCGTGTGACATCATCCAGACGTTACAGGACTTGAAACTGAAATGGACAGTGGTGCTTGAACAGCTGCCATGCTGAAACAGCCCGGTGTCGGGGCGGCGGCCGGCTCTCACTGGTCTCTTTGTGCCGGCGATTTGCCTGCCAGCCGACCGGCTGCTGGGAAGTTTTGTGTGACTCGTTACGTCTCCACTGAGGGACACAAAGCCAGGCCACACTCTTCCTTGAGAGCTCAGTCTCCCAGCCTACTGTGTCACCTTAGCGTGGGGTCAAGGTCACGGCCCGCACGCTGGGAGAAGCCCCGCAGCTTCATCTTCCAACAGCCAATCAGTGACGGTGATCTCACCCACGGGACCTGTCTGAATGAGGCTGTCAGCGGGAAGTCTGCACTGTTACCTCGGCAGCACTTTGTCTAAAGGAAGAAATGTGGCGGTTGAACCCATTTGGCAGGAACGCTGATGTCCATTGATTTGGATTCTTTCATCCGCGTGTGTCCTGAAAGTGTGCCCTGTATGTCGCTCTGTGTTTTACTGCTAGACTGTTTGTTCGCTCCAAACCAAATGCACGGTGGCACCAGCTTGTGTCAGAAGCATCTCATTTATCACCTTGATGATATCTCTTTATGCCCGTCATAAAGGCATTGCTTTTTGTTCTGCCTGTGAACCTCCGTGTTAGTTTGAACAGGGCGGGCCGTGAGCGGGGGCAGCTGCACTAAGCACTGTTGTGTTTTGATTGCGTGTTGTTAGAGGTGCAGTGTTTTAGGGAGTGCATAGAGGTGGATCAAAGACGACTTTGCTCTGACAGATGAGAATAACACAGTGTAATCAAAAGCATATGCGTCATGTTGAAGGAGATCCAGCCTGCAGAAACAGAGCTGTGATGTAGGCACAGATACGGTGTGAAAAATAGCTGCCGTGTTATTCTGGACTGAAAAACGTAATAAACTGCATACCTAGCTTATGGATTCTGATGAGTTATCAAAGGCGGCAACCGTTTCTCTGCTTTCGCTCTCTGAGTCTGTGTTTTTCTTTTATGTAAACTGGCTCATATCAGGTTAATTCTCCATCTGAATGTGGGAACCTGGGAGACTTTGCCAGGACCATCTGTGACTCTGCAGATGGTCCTGCTTGTTAAAGTGGGCCATGTTAGGACCCTGCCGTCTACTCAGGACGGGACAATGGAGATTACGGGTGTCTGATCTCTTGCTTTAAACACAGTCTGAGGACGGCAGGGCACGGGGAGGGGCACGCTGCCCTGATCTTTGCATCGCACCACTGTCGTTTCATCCACATCAAGCAATTATAAGACGCACAGGCTTTGTCAGGCTCGGGCCGAGTCCGTTATCTGTTTACAGAACACATGTTATCTCATGTTTATGAGGACAGCGTTGGAGAGTCAAGTCAGCTGAGGCTCTGTAAGCTTTTCTGGCCATTTGTCCTTCAGTGACTCTTTCGCCGCCTTTTGTTCCGTATTTTATGGCGGTTTTCTGTTGGCTTTAAGAAGAAGGTGGTAATCATTTACAGAGGTCCAGAGGTGTTGGTGCTTCTTTCCGTTGTGTGTGTGGAGCTTTGCTCTTGTCCATATGAAGCACGCGTTCCCACACACCCTGTTTGATTTTCCCTTTTTGTTGATTGTTGTTGATGTTGGTGCTCTGCCAAAGAATGATGTGTGTGTTCAACCTGTAGGGCGAGCGCAGTGAGACGTTGTCCTCAGACAGATGGGGGAGTTTCCAGGAGACATGGCGCTCTATAGGCAGGAAGGAAGGAATTAAATTTTCTTTTACTTTGCTTTATGTTGTGGAGCTCGCTGAGCATGCACACTCGTTTAAGTCAAGCATTCCCAAACAGGAAAAGAAACTTCAGACGATGAGCAGGTGCATCATGACTGAAGTAGACATGTTCCTTTTTAAGTAGCTAAAGGTTTTAAACCAAATATTTGTCAGGACACATGCACGGGTACATATGGGTTCTCCTCCTGCTCTTACTCTGCAGGGGGTCTATAAGTTAGAGGAGCACCGATCCTGATCTGATTAAGGAAGTGTCGGCCAGCGAGTGAGAGTTTAAAGAGGCCGAGTGTGACCGGCTTGGCTGCACGGCTGATTTCTGGGCTTCATCTTGGTTTTTTCATGGGGGTGGGAAGAAAATTATTAAAAGTCTCTAGGAAAGTATCACGATTAATGTGATCATGGTACTGATACTGTTTTGTGTGCGTGTAATTTGGCATTAGGCTGAACACTGAGTTATTGCGCAATAATCACTTGACTGCTTCTTCTTCCCACAGCTTTTGTTTTTATGACCTCTGCCACGAAAATACTCCAGAAATCTGAGATGTTGGGAATGATCTAAGGTTAAGGTATCCAAGCGTGATTTACCTCGGTGGTCAAGCCCTCCTCACCCGTGAAATACCTTCAAATTTATGACTTCATGTCATGGAGTGAAACCGTCTCAGGATGGATTTTGAATCTAAATAATAGAGGGTAAATCATGTTGAACAAACTCAAATCGCAGATTTATTCCTTCATCGTTGCTGATCTCTCTTTCGTCTTTAGAACTAATATTCATATTAACAGCCAATAAATATGGTTTCACTGTAAAATTTAGTCAAAAAGTGTCTTCAAGATGTTTCGAGGTGGCCTAAATGACTGACTGAAGCTCTCTTTGCCTTATGATTGCAGGCAAAGCCAAATCTGATTCCATGCCAAACGTTTGTGAGCATGAAAGGCCACATGATGTATACTGTAAGAGTTACTTCAGCCCTCTCCCGTCTCTGCTCCACCCGTCTCAGTGCTTCTTTATGTAACAGACTGGAGGCATCAGACTCTTCTCTTGCAGACAACAATGCATTTCTAATAGCAATACACATGGACGCATGCCTCTCCGATGACGTCACATGCAGCCAGTCACGCCATAAGTGAGAAGTATGCCGAGCTTCTCTTGATGGGCACTTGGCAGCTGCTTCCTTTGTTCTCCATCTGTGAAATGTATATGTTCAACACGGGCCTTTGTTGCTCCGTGGCGATGACATGGACCCGGGGTCAGGGGTTTGCATCCCACTGTGGCTGCCCATTGGGAAAATATGCACAGTCATTGTATTCAAGTGAAATTTAATTTGGACCAGGTTTCTTCCCATTCCCAGCAGCTTTATTGAAGAAGCTGTAATGTCATAAATGATTGTGGAGGAAATGGAGGATGAGATACAGAAGGACAGGAAGTGACATCAACAAAGCAGTCTGTCTATTTTGAAAGTGGGCAGCAGGAGTGTAATGCACGCAGTGGTTGTTTGCATCCTGCTTTTTGCTCTCTCATAAGAGCTCCCTGGTTATTTTTGCCCCTGAAGGACTCTGGGACGGAGTATTTTCAGTAATCTGGCGACGGCTCGTAAACATCAGCCCTGCTGTTGTTGCTGCAGCC
Source organism: Naso thynnoides (assembly GCA_029783665.1). Classification (NCBI taxonomy): domain Eukaryota; kingdom Metazoa; phylum Chordata; class Actinopteri; order Acanthuriformes; family Acanthuridae; genus Naso; species Naso thynnoides. Next base: position 27,031,984 of record JAQLOL010000020.1, read on the forward strand.
TGTAAAGCAGATTATGGTTATTTGTCTCTGCTATTTTTGACTTGCACAAAAACTTTTTGTCTGAGCAAAACAAAGCCAGTTTGACACAACAGTCAGGTCACACAAGGAGCAACTGCAAAATAAAAAGTGTTTGTTAAAAACTCTGCAGCAGTCAGTGATGATTTGTAGAGACAGAATTCAGAAAATATCATGGCAACATTAGGACAACAGCTGATCTTTACTCAGTTTGTGTCCCAGTAGGACCTACGGTGGCTCTGAAGTGCCAGTCACAAAATGAAAACACAACTGCTAAAAGTACAATACAACAAATCACACAACCCAACTGCAAATAGAAAACACAACGTCAAAAACAAAACACACGACTGCAAAAAGAAAGACATGAGAAAAAGAAAAACACAACCGCGAAAAGGAAAAATTGTTGTTGTTTTTTTAATGAATTATTGAAAACTAAACTGTATACTTCCCTGGTCATGATTTCTTTTTTTTTTTTTTTTTGTTGTGTTTTTCTTTTTGCGCTTGTGTTTTCATTTTGTGGTTGTGATTGCACTTCAGGGCCACCGTAAGAACGTGGTTCTTCACAGTCACACGTGCAGGTTTATGGGGGCGTTGAGTCTAAATGCTCTCAGGCTGCGTGTGTGATGGTAATGGGTGTACAGCAGGTTTTACAGCCTCATTTGCCGCGTCACAATGTGAAGAAATCCGCTCTTTTTTAAGGTGGAATAAAAATTGCTTTGTCTGGCAGTTGCAGAATGATTCACGCAGTCAGAGTGAACTTTTTCTCCCAAAGTTTTCTGTTTATTGACTCACACGCGCTGACGTCTGTTGATGGCTGATGATTAAAGCAAACTGAACGCGACCTAATATCAGTAATGTGACATCAGCTCAGGGTGTTTTGGTGGTTTTAATTTGCGGGTGCTGACAGTTTGGGTTGTTGGTGGCTGGTGTTGCAATTGTGTTGCTTATGTTGACACGGAGGGATGTCTGTGGGAGCGGCGCTGATTGCCGACACAAAGGACCTTTTCATCAGACCTTCGTAAGGAGACGGATGATAAGGAAGTCAGGGCTCGGTCGCTGGAATTTCACATATAACTCAGGAAAATATGAAGATGGTCCAGAATCTGTACAGTGAGAAGGGAGCTGCTGCGGAGCAAATGAGTCACAGAGAGGAATTTGCATATTCCCTCGGCCCCCTGGATTATGATGTATTATTTAATCTGTCTTTTGTGACACTATGAGATTCATCCACATAAATCGCTTGAGGCCTGTTTGTGTTGGGGTTGTGTCGTCCTCATCAGGCTGTTATTTTTGATAATCTCTAATCTTAAAGTTGTTATTGTTGTCGCTCCTGTTGTACCACATGGCTTGTGTTGGTCACGGTCTTCAGCCTGAGTCCAGATAATCAGAATGGAGAGTAAAATGAAGAGCAGGGAGCGTAACCTTACACACCTGACATTGCCAAAGCCCTCAGGGTGAAGGAGGATACATTCCTCTGAGCACAGATGTGACCCGTCCATCTGGACTTTTACTTTCTGCAGGGGCACAAGGCTGATGGCGTAACACAGAAAACTGAAGGTGTGATAAATCAGTTTTGCTCATGGCTCTTGTCAGATATCACACCACAAAAACAGAGTTTTCACACCAAAGAGGGCGACAAGCCTCGACCACAGATCCACTGAGAGCTCATTTCCGTCCATAAACAAACTGCGGAGCAGCCTCCAGAGGGACACGTCTAGACCACGATTACTCATTGTTTGGGAATACATGTAAAATTCAGCACACACACACACACACACAAGGTCAGGACTAGTTAAAGGCCTTACGTCAGGAGTTAGACACGGTTCAGGGTAACCAACCTCACTATGACCATAAAACCGTCACATGTGCCATGAACGGTTCCCAACATGCTTCACTTCAGATGGAGATGAAAGAAGGAGTGTGTGGTTGATCAGACGCTGAAATAATCACATAAAGGAATCTAAGGGTACATTTTAACAATGATACGCTGTGTTTTACAATACGTGGTTGGTGATACGATATGAAACATATAGAGCGATACGATATGACGCACTTCAATGACTAGGAATTAATACAGAAACTGGTTTTTGCCAAAACCAGAGGAAAAGAAAAAGCCTGTTTCTGTGCAGTGGTGGAGGAGGTGAAACAGAGGAAAAGCTCGACACTCTGAACTCCACCAACATTCAGTTCAAGGCCTCGATTCAGTCTGTGTGGAGCACAAACGCCGCCTGAAAACCTCTGGTTCTCCTGCTGCTTCCTGCCGTGATCTGAGGAGACGCTGCTGACACAACACACACCAGCAGAACGAAGGAGAATGACCTGGAGTAACCTTTCCTACTTTTTACCATCAGAACTGAGACAAATACGTCCACACAACAACGTCTGACGTGATAAATACAAGGCGCTGACTCTTGGTAATGATGCAACCAATTTCTGCTTGGAAAAAATGATTTTTGATCGATACAAGTCGCACTAGAAGGACGATTTGTCGTTTTCCATCGATGTAGTTTGACCGCAGGAATATTAATTAATTGCTTCAATACATCAGTGTATCATTACGCCCCTCATTTTATACTGTTGCTTCCTTTTGGTATCAGTCAACGTCTCTTGAAGACAATTGATTGGCTGACAGAATAGCAGCATCATTAAAAGAAATATATTCCAGATCGCTCCTTTTTTTTCCTCCCTCTCACATTTTCCAGTGTGGCTGATGTGGATTTCAGATAAGACGGATAATTCTGGATATGTTGTAGTTTGACTTATGTGTCAAGTTCTCTCCTGGGAACTTTTTATGTGTTTTTATTGCATTGTGATTGTTTTCCTTGGATCTATTTATCACCCTGAGGAGATTGTCTGATTAAACCACATCTGTTTTCTTGGAGCTCATTAGTGTGGTGATGATGATGTTTTAGATGTGGGTGTGTTCTCCATTTCACAAAAAACCTGTGCTGACAAAGAGCCAAGTTGGATCCAAAAGTCGTCCTTTCTGAAATAAAGTTTTTGTGGTGTGGTGTAATTTTGCAGTCAGTCATTATCTCATCTTTACCGTCATTTCAGATCAGTTTGGGGGTTTTTTTGCCTGCACAGTAAGTACAGTGTGGTCAGGAAAGCAAAGGTGTTTAAGTCTAACAAGAGAGCAGTGGAAAACTGCGTGTTGACCTGAGGGAGCAACGTTTGCAGCCCCTCGTTCAACCTCCACCTCCCACATGTTTGAAGCTCAGTTCATCACTTTGCTCCATCTGATTGCTCACCAGGATTTCAGGCACTCTTTGGCTTGCAGGAGGTGATGGACTGTGATTACATCGCAGCGTGCCATCGGCATTGCTCACCACTCCGTTTGTTTGTTTTCTAAAAACTTTAGATTTTTGTCAAACTTATGCTTATAACTTAAATTTAGCTCCTTAATATGTTTTGCAGCAGCTTGCAGTTTTCTATTTTTGCAGAAAGTTCAGTCATTTCAAGTAGATTCATGTACATTTTTAGTTTTTTAATTTACATTTTTATTCAGGTGTAAGATTATATTTTTTTGACATTATTTTAAAGCCCATTTTATTAGTTTGGATGCACATGAATGACATAAGCATTATTAGGGCTGCACAATTAATCAAAATTTAATCAAACCTGCAATATGGCCCAGTGCATGTTTTGAGTGTCAGGGAGGAGCAATATTTGTTGTATGTGAAAAGTGTGTCCAAATACCATTTAATTCAAATACTGCTATGCTGCAGAGTCATCGTACAGACTCCAGAAAACATCTTGGTTTTGTACACATCCCTGCAAAAATGACTACATAATCATTTCAATTAATATGTTTATCAATGAAAAACAGGACAATGATGTAAAAATAATCATTTTTTCTAGTATTGCAAATCATTTCACAAGTGCAATATCACTGCAAATAATTGCAACTAGATATTTCCTCCAAATGGTGCAGCCCTAAATTGAATTTTTTTCTAGTGTGCGTGTCGTCCTGTTCACCCTTCTCCGATGAGACAACCTGCCCATAACTACTGCAGATCTTCACTAACTGTCATGGTTTGGTTGCTTTTGGACCTGAATGCAGACACAAGAAAGGCTGATGCAGTGAAGGAGCTTTTAAATATGAACAGTGACAGAACTGTAGACGGGTGGATGGACAGGCAGCGGAGACACGAGACAAACTGACAGGATACAACACACGAAGAAGTGACGCAGTGAGACGCACGGTGGACCAGAGGACTGACTGATCCAAACAGTCCACGGCTGATTTTTGGATGAGATGCAGGGATGATGATCAGCTGAGTCGGGTGTGTGAATGTGTCGAGCAGACAGGTAAATGGAGGAAGAATACAAGCTGCTCGAGAGAGGCTGAGGCAGATGATCATGACAACAACCCTTCAGCGACATTTTCCTGCTCAATAAGCTGTTTCTATGAATAATAATTAAAAAAACTGCATGTGACCTCAGACAGATCTCTTTAATCTTGGTCACTGGATGTCCTTAATCTCTTGGTTGAAGGGGATCCGTGTGAGGCGACACATTTGTGTTCCTGTGAAGTTTGGGCTCACTGCTGGTGACCCTCATTGGGGCAAAGACAAAGCATGTGGACAAGCCCTCCTTCTCATTAATATTCAGTCTGAACCACAGGCTCCACCCACACAGGCGCTTTGACATCTGGTGTGTCACTGACCCAAGCTGCCTGTTCGTCACATATATTCCTTTCTAAAATCTGCCACCTTGCACTCAGAGCCAGGCCTGCTCTGTTCCCAAATAAGCAAAGACTTGACAGAATAATTTGACATTTTGTGAATTTTTTTTCAGTGGCTACCTGAGAGGATTCTTGTCACTGTTGTGTCTGTACAGTTAACAAGAATCTACATCAACATTCGGTAGCTGGAAGTTTTTAGATCAGCATAAAAACGAAAAAGAGAAACAGCAGTGTGACTTTGTTCTAAGTCACCAAATGCATCCGTCAACGCCCGTGAAATTCACTAATTAGTGACATATTAAATGTGTAAACTTCCTGGAGCCTCTGCTGCTTCCTTGGAAATATATCAGTGTGACTCAGCGTGGCCCAGTTTAGTTTGCACACACATCCAGTCCAAAATAAGGGCAGACTCCATCCTAAATGAGTAAACAAGAAACTGAACAAATGAATAGCTGGTACGCTGCAGTGAACACAGTCATACTGTCAGTCACGTAAACACAGTTTTCTAAAATACAGACTTGACCTCATAGGTCCATAAATATAATATGTATGAGCATACACATGTGCATTATGTTGCGCATACTCAGTAATTCATCCAGCAGCTGATTCACATGTAGGAAAAGAAAACCAACATCTTCAAATATGTAACCAAGAGCAGGAACACTAAATATATTTACACTGTATATATGTTATAGAGGGAACACACTCAACAGGATGTCTGTCACAACCATCGGACTCCTGGGCGTCCTCAAGTGTGAAAACACTAAAGAGGCGCCTCTGTTCCTCCCACACATGGATCAATATTTACAGTCAGAGATAAATAACATCACACATCAACACACGCCTTTACACACCGGCTGCATAACGAATAAAAAACACAAAAATGCAAACTGTTTGGATGCAGATTTTTCAGATTAAAACTTTTCACCGACAGCAACTCAAACTTGCAAAAAAAAATTTGGCAACTCACCTCAAAGAGGGAAAAAATGGACTCCAGCCTCGATGTGAGACTCGGCTCGCTTTGTGTAGCTGACTCTCAGGTCGACACCGCACACAGCCGTAGAAAGACTCCTGCTGAGGGCTCCTAGAAAAAAAACCCTCACAGCGAAAAGATGGCGTCGGCCATGTAAACTTACGCACTACAGCAAGAGACGGAGGTGACATTTGCACAGCCGTCAGGATTGTTTGCGGTGCGAAAGCTCGGAAAAATCAACCTGGATTTGACAAAAAGGTCGCTCCTTCGCAGCCTGATATTCACTTTGTGTGTGAAAATATTCGTGTACAATCAGCAGTTCAAAAAACATTGACTAGACTAGAACACATCCAGCGTGTAAAGGCCTTTATGAGCTACACTGTCACCTCCATCAGTTAGAGGAGCTGGAACATCCAACTCCAGCGTTCCTTGAAACATCAACTATTCTGGATCTACACTTCAAACAGTGTGCGACCCGAAGGCCTCAGTGAGGTACAACCCTAAATGAAACATAAATGTGCTGGGGTTGCTAAGTGGATTCTCTTATCTCTGGACAGACAAGGTAAGCTGCTTGCCCATATTTCCAGTCTTTGTGCTAAGCTAAGCTGCATATTAGCCATGAGAGCGATGTCAATTTCCTCAGCAATCAGAAAGAAAAGGAAATGTTTAATATTCAAATTTAGTTTTTAAAAGTATGATCACACTGTGTGACGTTGAGCCTGACCTCCTGTAGGAACAGATTTCATTCTTAATAAGTGTAACGCCATCAGCAGGGATGTTTCGCAGGCTGCTGTTTGACGCCTTCAGTGTATCACTTGATATCTCGCAATCCTCTTGTTGGTGATCAGAGGCTCAGAAGAGCTGCAGAGACGCTGCGGACCCACGCACTCGTTAGTTTCTTCAGGATTTCCATCGGGGCCTGCCAGGGCAGGATAAACTCGCAGTGATGTCACTCTGCCTCAGCTTCAGAGCTGATGTGATCACCATCTTAAAAATAACTGTCAGGCTGCGGAGACCAAATTACCGCTCATGTTCCCTTGACCCCCTCTCTCCCTCTCTCTCTCTCTCCCCCTCGCTGTGAGTTTCTGTTGAGCCAGGTTCACCGTGCTGTGATACCATGCCCAGTGGAGCCAGACTAATCACACACTCTTCCCAGGATCATTCACACTCTGGGTCATCTATTCATCCTCTAGACATGGGGAAGGAAAAGTGGACAAAAAGAAACTGTATGTCTCGGTGGAAGTTTGCTTACATGTTTCCTCCTTTAATGCAGTCAGTCTCTTCCTTCTCTAGTTTTCCACTCAATTAGAAAATTCAGTCCATTGTATTAATTTGACTAAAACTGGACTTTTAAAATACATGGAAACATGTTAGTGCAACTGAAATCGAATTTCTTGAAGTTGGACAAACACACAGAGACAACGTAGTTGGGGATCGATTTACTCAATCGGCCCATAACTGGCCTCGGCGTTTTGCACATCATCCATAGCTCCCACGGTGTCTTTGACCCTGAAGTTGATTAGCATAAATTTAAACAGAATCTATTGTTCAGCACAGAACATCAACACACAACTTGCTTAGTCGGACGTATTTCTGTCAAAAAATTGATTCTCCCACAGTTGGTGTATACTGGGACCAGGGCAGTAGACCAGTTAAATGTCCTGAACTGTGCATGTAAACGCACTGATGGCATTTTTTAGTAAAAGTCATAATTTGGTCACGTTTTCTTCCTTAGTGCATCCCATCTCTTCCTTTTCTATTTTTCCTCTCACTGAGAGCTCAACGTGGCCCTTCAATGTGACTCTGGAACCTTCGGCTATTAAAACCCCTCAACTCATTGTGCCTCTTCTTCAAGGGGAGATTATTGTGCACACACAGTACCACAGGAACTACACAAGTGGCTTGTGAACGAGGTTTTGATGGCTCTAAAAGCATTGTTGGCTTTCCTCTCCACTCGCATTCCTGCAGCTCTCTTGAGCAGTGTCCTGACCACACAAGAAGGCTAACGGGGAACAGTCGCAGCGCCGAGGAGAGATGAAGTCTGCCACATATCAAATATTTACTGTTTGCACGTTCTCTGTCTTGTGTTTGCCTGTTTGCAGAGTTTGAAGATCCGGAACATCAGGAAGCAGATTAACCAACGTCTGACAATCCTTTGGCTCTTGGTAGCCGAGGAATTAGAGTTTGATTTACAGTCACTGATTAGTGAAGTTAGGAGATCAGAGTTATTGTTTGGAGGCTCGAAGATGGAACCAACCACACAAACAAGCCGGCAAGTCCTTTCATGACATAAAGGCTCATTAAATGGGAGGGGCTGGTGGCTTTGCTTTGCTGAGTGCTCTGCTGAGTCTGGGGTCTCTCATGTGGAGGAAGGACAGGGTTAAACCCCCCTGACCCCTCCCCCGCATGCGCGCGCGCGCACACACAAACACACCATCTACTTCTTCTGAAGGAAGCCTAATGGTTGTTTTTGGTAGATCTTTTCTGAAATCATCCTTTTCCAGAGTTTGCAGCGATGTCAAACAGCTGACAGATTGAATGGATGACGTGAAGTGACTTTGCCTCATTTTACCCGTTAAATCAAGTTGTGGCAAAATAAACAGTGCTAGAAATTGGAAACCTTGAGATTTCATGCAAATATATAAAAATGTTAATAACAAAGGAGGAAATAACCCTCAGAATCCCAAAGCAGTTTTTGGCCGTTTTTTTGCTTCTGTCACATTTTTACTCACTGTGGGCTCATTTTTTACCGCAGTATGAAGTCCTGCACCTCTATGGACTCAGGGCAACCACAGCAAGAGAAAGAGGGAACTCCACAATGTCTGTT
>JAQLOL010000020.1:27045740-27067717 GCA_029783665.1 Naso thynnoides
CCGCACGATTTTAGGCCGGAGAAAACCAAAGTGTATTGAGAGTTCCCTGACTGTGTGGTAGCTTAAGATAATTAAGCCGACCACCAGTGGGCGCTAGCTGGGCTACTGTATCAATGAACTACAGATAAAACTCAGCCAGTTCGATTTCTGCTTTTATTCATTTTTATTTATTGGTACTACATTACGGAAGAAGTTAAACGTAAAGCTGTAGTTAATTTAATACTTTGCCATTCAAACAGAAAATGTTAAAGTGCTAAAACATTTAACTAAAAATTTTAAAATAGTCAGGTTAAACCAAGCTGTGGTAAATTGAGCTGAAAAATTAAACTTATTTTTTTTCCTGCAATATAATCTTGTTAAAACAAATACAAAGGTACAGATACTGTAGTAGCAAAGGGTAAACATTTTCTTCTTTTTTTAAAATCCATATCGGAATCGGCCGATCCTGAAAGAAAAAATCAGGGCACCCCATTCAGAGGATATGTGTCTGTGAAAAATGGGTCCAATGTGTATCTTGGTGATGATGGGAAAGAAAGAATTGGTCATAATCTGTGATCAAGTTCATTTCTCCCGTAAGAATGAATGGACTCAAGACTGCTTCTAGTCTCCTTAAGGGGCGGGGCCGTGGTGAAAAACCATGTGACACTGATAGAGAAAGTGAATGGTCAGTAAGACGTCTCGCTTTCTACTATTAACCGTCTCTGATTCAGTGTTGAATGGAAACATTTCACATTTAATGCTGCAAGTTCAGATGAATGTTTGCAAAGTCACTGTCTGCTTTTTTTAAAAGGGGATTTTCTCGTTGACCATAACAGTATGACAGTGAGAGTGCACAGTTAAAAGGATGGGCCGGGCATGTGGACATGTGGATCTGTTTTGGATTTTGGAAGTCCATGATGCAACAGGACACGGTTACTGCGTGACTGTTTTGGTTCCTGGCTGCAGCTCAGCCCCGGCGTTGTCTCTGTTCCAGTAACAACTGGAATCGTCTGTGATCAAAGAGATCAATGGGGAGAGGGCAGATATTTGTTTCCTTGGTCGGACATGAACCAGCGTGAATAAAACAGAAACCATCTGGGAGAAGACTTACATCAACACAACTCAACCTGAAGCTAACCCTGTTGCCGGGTAAACTTTGCTCGTTCCTGCCTCAGAAGGAGAACATTTACTGCTGTGTGCTCTCTGTTTTATAAAAGCGAAAGGCTTTTAAAGCTGAACATCTTGAATGCTGTCCGAAGTGAAAGTGGCTCAGTGTCGGAACACGGCTTTTAGCAGCAGTGTGGCCTCCTTTCATGCAGGCTTCGCCCCGTGGCCGGGTCTGTGCTGCAGAAATCTGCGGTCAGACTGCTGCTGAGCGATACGTGCTCTGCCCAGTCGGTGTTAAATCCAGAGCCAAGGAATTCATTATAACACAGTGTGTGTTTTACAAGAATTCAGCTGTTTGTCAACAGAATGCGGTGCGGTTAGGAGATGTAAATTTACAGCAGCTCGAGTGGCGGTTTACATGTTTGGCTTAAAGTGTGAATGGCACACAGAGCCACCACACATTCAGCCACGAGGAGTTAGAGAGATCAGACGAGTGTGCGGACTTTCTTAAGCTTAAGAAGTTGGAGAAAGTAATGAAGAAATTCCACTCGCGCTTCAGCTTTTTGTAGATGCCCTCCTGCCCCCTTTTACTGGCCCCCTGTGCCTCGTTTATCTCTTTGCCTGTGTTGTGGGAAGGGACAGGCAGGAGCGTCCTCCAAGCCCCCGCTCATGTGAGGGCCTGCTCGGAGCAGACTCCGGTGTTCTCTATATAAGGTAAAGGAGCCGCAGATCACGGTGAGAGGGAGCAGCCGATCGGCAGATGAAGGAAAAATGAAACATAAACACGAGTCCTGACACCAACCTTTGATGTGCACATTCACAGATCCTCTCCCGCTTGCTGCATTTTCTGTGTGTGACGGATCAGCGTGGGCTGACCTTTGGAGAGGAATCGCTGTTTCTCTGAGCCCCTTACACACTGGCCAGGACACGCACCGCTTAAACATACACACATTTCATTCACACACATAAAGAAACACACATCTCAACCTTTATTGGTCCCTTTGACCTTTGACTGTTCAGTCAAATTTGGCTCAATGAGTCAGCTTTCAGGTAACAACAGCCGTCTCCATGGTGATGAGTCAAAGACAAGTGTCTTTTCTTTGCTTTAGCTTCAGATTAGACACATTGTAAAGGCCGTTACGCACCAGAAACATCAAATAAACAACATGAAAATAGGAAATACTCGCCAGTTAAAACTATTCAGACCATCAACAACACAAATTTGTAACAGAAACACAGGAATACAAATTTGCAAGAGTTTCAACAGGTCACTCCAAAGAGGGAAAAATGGACCGTAGCTCAACATGAGACTCTGCCATGCAGGTCCACACCGCTGACACTCTCACTACAGGCTCCTTTTCTTCTCTGCAATAATCCCAAAAAAATAACACTTGCCAGGTCTCCAAGATGTTATCCGTCCAGAGGGAACATTACTTTAATTTGATATTTTATAGTTTTCAATATCGAGGAGTTTTGGTTTGGCAGAGCCTAAAATTCCTCTCGGAACAAAGATGGCGCTGGCCGTGTTCACAGATAACTTCCACTCTACAGCGAGCGATGGAAGTGATGTTTGCCCGCACAGCCATCGTGATTGGTTAATTTGTTTGTTTGTGATGCAAAATCTCTCTTTTCGCTTCTTGATATTTGTGTTCTGTGTGAAAATACTCATGACCGATCAGCAGCTCAAAAAATATTATTGATGTGCAAATTAATCGCACAAGCGTAGTGAAAATGCCATTTAGCGGATTCTAATCATCCAGTTTCTTGAGTTTTATTTGTAACAATAATAACGTGAATGTATTATGATGCAGTATACATTAAATGCAACCAATGGACAAGTGGTTAAATAGCCCTTGAACTGCAGTCATGGTGTTTTTATGATGGTAATGGGACGAAAAGTGTGAGGAGTCGCAAATGAGGCATTTAGAAAGTGACGCTGCCTGTCGTTGAGCTTTCGTGGCCTATGGTGCGATCAGAACACGCTGAAGAAAGAGTCCTGTACGTGAACACTAGATTGGAGAAAAATAAACTAGACCATCTGACTCAAACTGAAACACGACCTCTATGGGAATAACCACCTCTGGAAACTCTACACGTGCTCTCTATAAAATACAAAGCAGCTGCTCAGACCGGCTTCACAGCTTCAGGAGGATGTGAATCTCAGGCTTCAGCTGACTTCTGATATTTAGGCAGCAAGAGTGGTGAGGAGGCTGGGGGTGTTAAACAGATACCCAGCTGTTTGTGGTGGTGGTGGTGGGGGGGTCTGTTTTCAGGGTCTGACAGACCTGACAGACAGCGTCACTCTCACACACCAGAGGCCTGAATGGATCCAAAGTCTCCTCCTCAGCAGTTTCCTGGAAAAGCCTCCAGCTGAAACATGAACGGCTGTTGGCTGCTAAGTAACGGGAGCTTCCCACCTGATAAGATTTGTAGATCTGATGGCAGTCGACTTGACTGCGTAGAATTCCTCGCCGTGCACCCTCCTCTGGTACGAGAGGAGTATTTACCCGCCGTGAGACGCTGGCAGGTGGCCCTTCACATGTTCCTCGAGGGAGAACGATTACATGTCATCCACTTTTCAATCTCTGTTTAAATTTACCACCAGTGTGAAGCCGTATCCATGGTACTGATACACAAACAGTAATGTGGTTGTTCTGTCAGATTGTATCCTGTCTAAAGTTTGGCATGTGCCCTCATTCTCAGTCAGATGACTCATTTGAGGTTTGGTTTGTTTGTATTTTTTTCTTAATGTCAGTTATCCTCATGAAAAACAAGCCAACAGTAAAATGATCTCACTACAGGCGGATTCTACGCACAATAATAAGTATTACAGGCCCCTTAAAGTCCCCATGAGGAACTTTTTAACTGGTTCTGAATCAGTCTAAATTTCAACCTGATGCTGCACATCTTACTTCCTGTCTGTTGGGATGTCTTTGTCCGCTCCGCTCAGACAGCAGAAACACCACGAAACGCTTCACAGCACACAGACCAGAAGAGACGGTTTGTGGTTTTGAGTACGATCGATCCGCTGTTCTCTTTCTCACTGTCTGTGGTTGGAAGCAGGAGGAGATTTTTCTTTACATCATTTCAATATTATGTGTTTATGACCAAACTGTTTTGCAAATAAGTGGCGTCTTTCTTTCGCTCTCTTTCAAAACAAGACAAGATCTTTGTCTAATACTGCTTTTGTCCTCACGTAGCAAAACGATCAACACAAAACAAAGTTCCTCAGAGGGACTTAAAAAAATTTTGGTAAAACCTTTGTACTTTTAATATTTGTATCAACTAGAGATGTTCCATGTACCAGTTACCTACTCGATCCTGGTCCATGAACTTGCATATCTGCCCATTCTGAGTACAAACTCAAAAGCAGCGCATAAAAACAGTAAAATATTTTTATTAACAGCTGTATACTCGGAAACCTGCATGGACGTGGTGCTGTCATCATCGTAAAAAGGACGTAAATAAACCTAGAAACAAATAACTTAATTCCTTCAACAACCTAAAGTGCAACCATAATTTAGTAAATAAAATAAATAATTTTTTTAAATAAAAAACTGTAAACAGCAGCACAACAGCAACTTAAAAACGAAAATCCAGGAATAAAGACTTCCTGACATGCTGCCATTGTACTGGGTGGACTGTCCAGTGTAAAATATAACCAAATGTGGACATTTTTCCAGCTTGTTGACTGTCTCGGCTCCTCTTAGCTGCTCTTAAAAATAGTCGTCCTTCCTGTGTGCTGTTTAGGGCGGCAAAGAAGAGTCAGTTTCCTGGATGTAACGTCAGTCTGAGCTAACTGGGGAGTAGCTGGATGCGTTCAGTGGCTAATAAATGACATTGTATTGGATCGGTGCACAGACTGGCGTACGCGCCGATACAGAAACCAGCATTTTTTTGCAGCATCTGACTCATTTTAGGATACTGGTGACAGAACAACTGTCTTTGAATTTATTTCTGTATTAATGAAATGTGGCTTGTGTGAGTGGTTCTTCAAACTGCATCCACGAACAGTTTCAGTAAGGCCATTTACAGCAGAGGACATAACATATTTGAGCTCAGCTTAAAGTTTCTGTTTGCACTTTGATCAATGTTTACTTCTAACCAGGTGCTCTCCAATCCAACCTGTACATGTCCTCAGCTCGCAGAATGAAAGTTATTAGCCTGAACTCATTCACACTCTCCTAGATTTGGTACCACAGTCTGAAATTGTGTATTTTTGTTAGTTTCTTTGTTTCTGTGTCATATTTGATTGTTTCAGTGGTGCTGGTATGCTGCAGTGCAGAAGGTCAGAGACTCACCTCCACACACACACACACACACACACACACACACCCATCTGTGTGTCGGACACGCCCTCCCACAATGCAGTGTGCTGCAGGAGCTGTTTGTTCAGCTGGAGAGGGGATCCTCCTCTTCATCAGTGCAAGAGTCAGGGAGTTAAATTCCATGGTTTTATAGAAACCTCTCAGGGGCTCAGGGCACCCATCGCACCAGCATACAGCGAGCAGATGTATTTTTCAGCCCCTGATTTGCTTTTTGGGGTTTGGGACCTCGAGAGCGATGCAGAGCAGATTTAAGGGCTTGTGTGTTTTTATTACTTGGCTGCTGCTCCCACAGGTGCTTCAGGGGAAAGAATCCAACCTGCTTGTTATTATTGCAGCCGACTCTTCCTGAAAATGAGCCTGTTTTTGTGTGTGTGTGTGTGTGTGTTTTTGGGTTGTGCTTTTGGTCAAGGTGTGACCCTGTGTAGTAAAACTGCAGGAAGTACACAGTGTGTGTTTTTAGATATTAGTGATAAGAGCTCGGCCTCGCTCAGGGTCATTAATTGTCTTTACTTCACACACTTTGCATCACAGCGAGGATTGAGTTTAATTTTCTGTGTTGTTGCTGGAAAATGTGATGGTACAGCTCAGCATTAGTGCTGACTCTGCAGAGAGGATGTGAGCTGTGTTCAATGTGAAGATGAAATTAGTCCTCAGTCGGATCTTTGAGAGATTTGAAGACAGTTTGGCCTCAGCCTGACTCGTCCTGTGTTTGTGTCTGACTGCAGACTGTTGCACAAAGTCATCTGCTGGAACTGGGACACGATTAGAAACAGCTTTGCTAGATGAAGATAACTTTTCTTTCAGCACCTCTGCTGGACATCGGTGGTCTGGAGTTTACATTCAGCTGGCTGCAGAGCACACACACTCCCAAAACACTCCACATTCACAGCCAGAGGAGACTCGCTCCTCGATAAAACATGGTTGTTTCTAAATATCGGTGAAAACACGGTGGAGGATGGTTGCACTTGCAGCACAAACATCTTTGTAAATTGACTTGTAGCAGATGTCAGCGTTTGTGTGTGTGTGTGTGTGTGTGTGTGTGTGTGTGTGCGCAGAGTATTTTATTTCCTCTGGTGATGTGTCACATGAGCAGCCTGCAGGTTTTGTTAAGTGCCTTTGACTTTTGCCTGCCTGCCCTGAGGTGTTTGCTTTGGTAAGCGTTCTGTTTTCTCATGTCGCTCCACTTGACTTTTTTATGCTGATCTGCATGTATTTTCATTTGCATCAATCTTTAATGTTTATTTCACAAAACGAACAGACCAGGTTAAGAAAAAATGCTTCATTGGCATTTGTGCTTTGGGTTTTTGGGACTGAAGAGGAAGACTTGGTCAAAGATGCCTGAAACAGCAACTGGCCAACTGTAGTTTAGCAGCTGTAACGAGAACGCTCCTCGTGTTGAAGTGCACGGAGCTTTGGCGACAGCGACACACAGCATCTTAACAGTATGTAAGGTGTGTTATTGTTCATTTTGGAGATTTTGTTGTCCTTTGAAGTTAAAGGTCCTATTCGTAAGATTCCCAGCTGGTCAAATGCTGACGCTTTGGGTCGGGAGTTCAGACCGCCACTGACCCAAAGCGACAGTATTTGTTTCCCCGTTCGTCAAATACTGATGAGTTGAGAATGAGACCCAGAAATCAATTATTTCTACAGATTGGACCTTTAAAACTAAGGAAAACAAAAGGGCAGAAAAAGCAGCACTGTTTCCTCTTGCACTGAGTGAAACTCATTATCATGTTTTTCAGGCTGTTGTGGTGATTTTGCTTGAAAAACAGAGATGGGATGATTGAAAGTGATGAAGTATCTGTTATGTTTGGCAATAGCATCAGAGGCTGTTTAAATGTGTCGCTAAATAGTCCCTGAATGATGACGAAGCTCATCTGCAACGCGCATGGAGATTGTGTGTGCACTTCGACTCCACATAATCTCAGTTACAACTCGGTAAATTTAAACTGGTACGGAAAAAGCAACTCAACATGTAAAGTGCAATAAAAAAAACAACAACGGTGACGTGTCACACTCATGTAGGAGTGTTTCTGAGCCTTCATGACTGTTGTCAGTAATGGTTATTCAGTGTTAATCAGCCAATTATGTCTTTTTTTTTACAGGTTAGGGCTCATTGACAGAATCATGACTCTGAAATATTTCCAAAATATTCTTATGCCAGGGTCAGACTTCATAATATCAGCCCAATAGAAGCTCGACCCGGAAGGCGTAGGGTGTCATGTGGGGTCAGAAACGATAAATGAGCATCTGATGCGACAATTTGGGAGGTTTTTTGTTTTGTTTTGTTTTTTTTTTATTTTTGAGCTTTTTAGACTTTTATTTGAAGTCAGCTGAAAGTTTAGACAGGAAAGGGTGCAGCAAAAAGCCACAGGGTGGGATCGAACCCACAGCTGCTGCAGGTGGACCTCTACCGCCTGAGCCACAGGGGCGCCCCCAGGTGGTTGCTTTATCTTGCTTCGTGTGTCGCAACACACGACAACCAAAGCTGCATGTAGGTCACCTCACGATGCCCTAACAGAAAGACCAGCGTGTTTGATTTTTGTTTACCTGCAGTAGAAGTCAGTGAACACTTTGTCTCCAGTAACATCTCGCACGTTGTGAACTGCAAACAACAACTGGTCAGGGAGCAGCTTGTGGTCGGTCATGTCTCTCAGCAACGACACAGCAAGAATTTATGTCTCCATAATGAACTAATCGGACACGAAGAGCATTTCACAGACAACATTATCTTGTAGTCTGACCGCGGTGTTAGACAGGTGCCATGTCAGTCTTACACACCTTCATATAAATTGTGACCATGCGAACATGAGTCACATATGAGATAATTTTAGGTTACGTTTGTAAAATATCACAGTAAACAACAAACTCATATCGTCACTGTGTGGAAGCCAGTCCTCCTCCATGAACTGTTACCGATTCGGTCGTCATATTTGGCAAACTGATTAATGAGGCCCTCGCTTCTTAAGGTCTGTGCACTTTGATAAACTTTATAGTCTGAGCTGAGCCTGCATTCACACAGGCTCTGACCTGTGTCACCACAGTCACCACATACCCAACCAAGTGCGTCAAGGATGCCATGTAATTGGCTGCAACTACCAGTTTTACAGCATGACACTGCAACAGGACCCATCATTACCAAACTGCTGCCAGTGCAGTTTGGTGGTTGGTACAGTTGAGCTTGACGTCAGGACGTAAGAGGGCAGAGAGGCACAGCATGAGGGAATGACAGCCGGGACTTTTTGAGAAAACACATTCAGCTCTGACAAAATACCAAATCTAGAGGCCATAGCTGCTCTTTAGCTACAGTTTCATAGCCACAGAGAATATTTGCTCTTTCAGCATGGCAGCGTCCGTCCCTCGTGGCATCGTAACCAGCAACCATCATGATTTCAATGCTTATTGGCATGCAGTCCTCAGGCCGACCATTCACGAAGCACTTACATGAGAGAGCCCTCCAGGGGCTGCTGGGGATTCAGGAGTCAGGCCTGCTTTCTTTCCCAAGCCTTTACCAGGGACGATTTCTTTGTTTTTGTCCGAGAACTCCCTGGAGGTAGAGCCGCATTGAGAGCGAGGCTGCCGACATGCGAGCCGTGCCTAGTAAGAGTCTGGCTTCAGTAAAAGAAACACACCGGGAGCACATGTAGAGAGATAAGAGTGAGGTGAAGATGTTTGGTTCGTGTTCGGGACAGTCAAACAACAAACGCTGGAGGATAAGATTTTCTCTGAGGAGCACTAAAGTGAAACTGCTCCTAATGAAATGAAAAACAGCCGTGCTACTTCTCAGCTAGTGCACTCTTCGGAGATTTATCTGGCCTAAAAATAACACAGCATTAAATTATAACAAGATGTTTTTGTTTTATCTCGCTGCAACCAACTAATAATGTGCTTGCTTTCTTTCTTTTACATGTCCCCCCCACCCCCACCCTGACTTCCTGCTGATTTCGGCTCATGAACAATAGGTAAGTGCCAATTGAATTTACATTTACAGCACATCTGGAACCAATTTAGTGTTAAAATTCAAAGAAAATAACTTTTTTCGGTGCATTCGGTTGGTTTCTTCAGTGTTATTCTGAAACACATCCGCAGAGGACTCTTAGTTCACTGCAGGCTGTGCTTCAGTCTTCTCTCCACAGCTGAGGTATGACGAGCTGTGAAAGAGCACGCCGTGTCTGGAGCATGTCTCCACGCATATGCACCCATTTCCATGGAGACGCCGAGTTCAAAACAACACAATGGCGTCTTTTTGTCATTTGCTGGCCTGAGCTGCTGTGAGGAGCCAGCGTGGCGCTAACAGCCCAGCTGTGACTCAGCCAGCTTATACACTCCAGCGTATTGATGCTCTCTCCACCGCTGTGCTAACGAGTAAACACACATCTCTGCGTTTCAGGCTCATTCAGTGGACTGACTAGTTCACACGCACACACTGGCAGTTACACAGCAGGTCAGCACCTCCAACAGTGTGTGTTTGTGTAGTTGTAATTCAGCGTTGTGCTGACTCGGGGCCTTTCTTTCACATGACAACCTGAAACCTCAAACTTTGGAAACCAGAGTGTGATTTTTCGAAAACACAACCTTCTACATGACCAGCTGTGTGAACAGGCAAAACTAAGCTAATGCTAATGCTAGCACAAGTCAATGCATTCTGCTCTAGCCACCATCAAACTCTGATTAAACTCTCCACAGTTCACCAAAAGCAAGTCAAATGTAACAACAGTCTATTGTCTTGTGTTCGTAAAATAATTTTAGAAGTCAAACTGCGGCAAAATTTTTTAAATTTGTGGCTGCTTAGGGCTTCGCAGCAACAGGAAGTTAGCACCTTCAGCAGCGCCAATGGTATTTCATCACAAACTTACACCGCCGACAACAGGCCTGGCATGAATACTGCAGCGCTTTGGGTTGTTCATGTAAACAAAAGAAAACACAAATAAAGACCTTTCCATTTTCAGGCTTGCTTTCGTCTAAGTGAGGCAGCATCAGAATAAACATCCCAGTGAATCCTGGGAGGAAGGAAGGTTGCTCACACTGATGTCAGTGCAGTTACATGATGTAAAAAACAGCTGATTTATTGTGTTAGTCCGACAAACACTGGACCGTTAAAAAAAATACGTGTGAACATGTCAGTCACTTGAAGTTGGGTTTCTGGATTTCTTCTGGATTAAATTTAGAAAAGTTCCTCATAGTAATCAGATGTAGGGCTGCAGCTAATGATTCTCATTATTAATCAATTAATCGTTTATTCCATTAAAGGTCCAATTCGATGTCATCAGATTGCTTCTTTTGTTCAAAGAACAGCCCAAAACACAAAGACTCCTTATTTATGATCATAAACGACTCAGAAAAGCAGCAAGTCCTCACATTAAAGAGGCTAAAGCAGCAACTCTTTTTACTGTTTAATTTGAAAAATTAAATTAATTTTCTGCTAGTAGATTAATTTATTATTTGATTCGTCGTTGCAGCTGTAGTCAAGTGAACTTTTAGAGGTAAATCTAAAACGAATCAAACTCGATGCCTAACAGAAAGTTGTGAGTGTGGCTGTGGTGAATAGCCCTGCAACGATTGATCAAATGATTGAGTAATCGATTGATAGAAACCTGATTGCCAACTATTTTGATAATCAATTAATGGTTTCAGTCATCTTCAAATAAAAAAATGAAAAGAACTGCTGGTTGAGCCTCTTCATTGTGAGGATTTGTTTCCGCTGAAAGGGTTGCTGGGCTCGAACCCTGCGTGTCCAGCCTTCCTGCCAGCCCGGCCAGCATCAGGCGGAGATGAGTGCCAGCTCAGCCCGATGCCGCTCCCTCGTCGTGACTTTCCCACAGTCACTGGCCTATGAAGCCGACCTTCGTTTGACCATATTTGTCGGTAACAGAGAGGGTTCCACTGCAATTGTCTGCAGCAAATTCTGCCCTCGTGTCTCTTTGCAAACCACACCTTCCCCTACATCTGTGTTCTTGGTTTCCTGTTTCCCCTCGTCGTGTTTCTCTCCCTTCACAGTCCGTCTGCTCTGCTTATTGTGCTCCGCGTGAGCGTTGAGCGATGCCAGTAAAGCGGGGGAAGCAGCAGACTCAGAGGCTCACACAGGCCAGGGTTTACACAGCAAACTGAGTGGAGAAAACTTTGTGATTAAGCTGCTCAGACACTTATATAACAGTCTGCTCATTCTCGGGTGCCTTGAACCGGGCTGGTTTCTCCTCAGTGCATACACACACAGCCGCACGGTCACATTTACACGCATGTATACATGCATGTTCACACCAGTCAGCTGCCTGTTTTCGTAACCTCTGTGGCTGTGTGTTTGTGACCTGAGACTGCAGTGCCACACAGACTTTTACCCTCTGACCCTCCGCCTGCCACACACCCAGTAACAAGTTGATGAATGAGCGGCGGCACAAAACACTGGAGCTGCGTCTGCTGTCGGGAGCTGCTTTCAGTGTGTGAGGCTGATGATGGGGAGCCGATGTGGTGGGTGTTCCTCAGAGTGAGGGCGAACAGTCAGCACTGCTTTCAATGATGCCTGAAAATGTAAGTTTGCACAGACAGGCCTTCTACTGATGACGTTATTACAGGCCACAGTCGACACAACTCCACTTTTATTTCTGTCACATCATGTCCTCACTGACTGTAGGCTGCTCCGGAGTTTGGACAAAAAACGATCAGTTATGTGATGCAGGAGCTCAACAGATATTACTTGTAGGATTTCCGACAGTTTTTTGTTTCTTTCTTTAATTGACACCACGCCACGTCTTCCCTCAGATATTTAACATCTCAAGAAATTTGTGATAAAAAACATATACGTTCATATTTTAAACTGTTTTATTTTAAGACGAGCAGTAGTGCAAAGCCCACCTGTTTAATGAACAGGGTAGACCGTTTTAGCTGCCACCCACAAACATTAGCAGTGAAGTGAGACATGTTGTGATTCAGTTCAGCCGCTGATTAAAAGACTTCTTTGACTGAAGACATTTAAACAGCTGCACTGATGATTCAGTTCATCAGCAGGTTTTTTTGACACAGCAAATGATTTGATTTGTCGGAGAAGGAAACGCACAGGTCAGGTCTGAATAATCCAATCTAAACTGAGCGGCCTCATTAATAATGCCGCAGTCAGAAACATGATATCAGCGTCATGGCCGCCTGATGTAGGGCGGCAGAGGGTTCGGGGAAGATCACTGAGCATCGGGCGCGACGATCAATCATCTTTTGTTTTGTTTTTTAAATATATATTTTTGGGCTTTATGGACCTTTATTAGAAGTCAGTTGAAGTTTTGGACAGGAAAGGGAGGAGAGAGAGGATGACATGCGGCAAAGAGTCACAGGGTGGAATCGAACCCACGGCTTCTGCACCCGCTTCACCAACTGAGCTACAGGGGCGCCCCTTACCTTTTATCAACCGTCTCTGATTGGACAGTGAGCCACGTGTAGTCTGTCATGTCTCTCAGCCACGACATGGCGAGAATGTCTGACCCTTAAAATCTCACACGGTGAGCGTTTGACCAGACACAGATATCTCGTAGTCTGACTGCAGGGTTACTGCCACAGCTGAACAGTAGCTGTTGTTCATATAAGCAGTAACACCTGTAGCTTTCCTGCCATGATAAGTCAAAGTATCTGCTGTGAAAATGGCCTGCTGATTCCTGTCATCGTATGTGGTTAATGAGAGCAGCAGGTCCCAGTGACGCAGCCTCTTCTCATCGGTGCGGTTCAGTTCGACTTTTTAACCTTCTCCCCGTGTCTCATGTCTTGTTTTGCCGTGTCATGCACACGGCGTTGTTTTGACATTACATAACCTCTATCACAAGCCGCCAGCATGATGAACAGTGTATTATTCGAGTGACATGCAGGAACAAAAGGCTCAGCCGACCGTGCTGGTTTGCTAAAGAAACAGACTGATGAAAGATTAATCTCCTCTGCTGTTCCTGTCTTGTTTGTCTTGGCTTTGAACTCATGGAAAGGTAAATTCTCTCCTGGGCCGCTCATCCTGTCTGGCTGCAGAGAAAACACTTTTGTTTCACCTTTTAAAATGCAGCCATATTCCCGTAAGCACTCGGCTTCATGTTGACAGATCTGACCATGCCGAGGCTGCTCACATTTCGTTCTTCTTGTTCTGCCTTCAAGGTTTTTCATGATCCTCCACATCGTGGTTAACACTGCCCGTACTTCACTAAAGCCACAAACTCTTTTTCTTTCTCACTCCTGCCAGCAGTTCTAGCCTTTCTCGCGGTGCCTGCGAGACGGGATCACAGACAGAACAAAGGCGGGAGGTCAAAGGGCACACATTTTCATTTGTAGGAGACTAATAGGCCAGGTGTACCTGGAGGGTACGGAAACGCAGAGAGCCTTTTTAGGCGGGACCAGCCCATGCACGCCCCTTCCTCCGAGGCTGAGGTTGGATGTGAGTGTGTGTGAGCGCTTCAAAGGCCTGGCGAGAGCAGGGACCTGGGCCAGGCTCAGCAGGAGGGCCATTACAGCCCAATAGGAGTCAGCTGTGACCTCAAAGACCGTTAAATGATGTGATATGAGAGGGTGTGCTGCAGCCCCCAGAGGCCTGTGCAGTGAATGAGGAGGACAGGGCTGTAAAATGAACTCCATGCTGATTTAAGGGCTGAAGGAATTTAAGTGTCCTTATGAGGATATGCTGTTTCTTTTTTACCGCCTTTCGTTCTGTTTTCTCTTTATATACGGCATTAACAGCCGTAAAGAGCCGCCTGTCTGTTCAGTGTTAACGTCGGGGGGAGTGTCTCGTCCACACAGGGCCGCCGTTTGAGTTTTTAATCATCAACACACAGTTCTAACCAAAATACACAACAAAAAACAAGTGTTTCTTTTATCATTGAGCTGTAAAAAAAACTCAGTTTGAATAGAATTTACTGTGAGAGAAGAGTGCAAGTTGAGTGAATGAGTGGCCAAGGAGCTGCTGTTTTACTTCAGTGTTTACTGATGTGAACTGACCCCCCAGAGTGTGTGTGTGTGTGTGTGTGTGTGTGTGTGTGTGTGCGCAGGCCTAATAATGAGGTGTCTGAAGGTCAGGAGGTAAGAGGCTCCTGACCCCTGCTGACCCTGCTGAGTGTGCACGTGAAGGACAGAGAAATGAAATGTGTGTGTGTGTGTGTGTGTGTGTGTGAGAGAGAGAGAGAGCTGGGAGTGCCCCTCATTCACAGTTTTTTCGTTTTGTTTTGTTTTTTTGTCACTCCGTGGCTTCGCTTTTCATTGCTCAGCATGTGAGAGTCAAAGAGTGGATGATGGTAAACAAGAGGTCAGGGTGTGTTGAGGGGGCGGGGTCACAAACATTTGCAGTGCAGACAGAGTGGCTATGAATGCTCCACATGATCGGGGCAGAACTCCAGATGATTTCATCACTGATTTTACTCACTGATTTATGCTGGTAAGTCTAAATCATTCAAAAGTGGAAACTCCTACTTAATTACACTGCATGGCTGCAAGGAAGAACTTCTTCCTCTTTGAAGGAAAGATCCTGCTGCTGCTCTGATGCATCATCCTGCAGTAATCACAGTAATCAGTCGATGGACAGAAAATCAATCAAGAACTTTTCTGACTGTCCATTAATCGCTGTAATCACTATATTTAACAAAACAGAAAAACAAAACAAAAAAAGCCAAACATTCCCAAGTCAAGCTCTTGCACTGGGACAACTACTGCTTTCACATAATTGTCATTTCATATATTTGGCTTTTGGATGTTTGGATGATTTTGTTGTTTTAAGAAGATCATCTGGGCCTCTGAGAAACTGTGGTGGATCATTTTTCACCATTTTGTGATGAGAGCTATTGTGCCCATTTTCAGGTCTTTCATTTTGATTTTGGACTCCTATAGAGCAGCTAAACACAACTGACTGAAAAGTGAAGTCTGTAGATCTTCAGAAAACTGCACACGAAGATGCGTGAGGTAAAGAACAAAGTGCTGACAGTAATCCCTGAAGCAGAGAGCAGCGGTGCAGAGTCGACTGAAACAGCCTGCAGAGCTCGCTTCCAAATGCATGAACCTCATCATGTGACGCCTTGGCATCGATTAACACGAGCATCCAACATCGTAACAACATTTATAGGTCAGAAAAGACGGAAAAAAGCTCTAGAGCAATAAAAAAAAGCATTAAAGCTCTACTTTAAATGATTGTTGTTTAAGCTGCAGAGTTGCTGTCAGAGCAGCTTTGTCTCTTTCAAAGGACTTTGCTGTCTAAACTTAATTTTGCAAACATTTTCTTGCACTCTGGTGCTAAATTTTATTGTTTCACAATGTTTTTTTTAGAATTTGAAAAGGCAGTAAAATGCTCTGTAGAGCTGAAGGAAACTGCAGTCAGTGATAATTATTTGTGGGTCTGTCACTTTGCACAACTGCTTTTAAATCTTACATAGTTATTTGAGTTATTGTTGTTATGAACATAATGATAAGAGCAGATTTAAAAATGTTGCAGCTGAGGCAGCAGCAGATTTCTTAAACCATCACTTTCCAAATCTGCTTTCACTTTTCCTTCCTTCAGATCTCCTTTTGTCCTCAGTCAGGCTTATTTTATGTACAAAATTTTGTTTGCCCAGAAACACAACCAAGTTTAATGTCACATAAATCTGTTATGACACACTAACAGAATTGCCTGCTCATTACGCTGAGCTATAAAGCCCACCACACACTCTGAACATACTCTGTGCTTTGAAACTTTTACAAAGGAAATGTTTCGGAGCATGTCAGACATTTGAGCCGCCGCTGCCGCCGCATCCTCCTCCTCTCTGAAGCTCCAGACTCTGCTTGTCTCCCGTCAGAGTGAGAGATCTTCTTGTTGGCATCCTTCCTCTCCTGCAAAATGAGCCACTCTGGCGGTTTTGAAATGGAAAGTATTTCAAAGACACCGCAGCCTGCTGTTGGACTTTGTAGTGGTAATATGAAGCAGCTGAGAAAACAGGCCTCAGTCAAACACACGACTGCTCTTCTACATGTTTGGTTGATCTTCAGGAGGATTTCAGTGTCAGGAAACGTCCTGTGGGCATGCTTTCAGATATTACCCAAAATAATTCTTAGTCTGAGTTGTTTAAGCACCGTGTGTGTGTGTGTGTGTGTGTGTGTGTGTGTGTTTAAGGAATGGATAAACAGTAGAAATGTTAGAACTCTTTTGAGTGTGTAACCAGAAGAAAGCTTTGAGGTTCAGCTTGTTAGTGATGTGGCTTGGAGTTTTTTCTTGTTGAATTATATTTGTGCCATTTGTAAGTTGGTCTGTGTGTGGGTGCATCATGTAGTTAGATTCCAGAAACTGCACTAAACTTCTACAGTGAAACAATTATTCCGTCATCGGCAGAGTCGTGTGTTTAGGAAGAGAAAAGTGTGTTTTTTTTCTCTTATCGTGGAGATATCTGATGGGAATCCCCCTCGCTTCATTTCCATCCTCGCTGTACCTCCCAGCACACCAGCACACAGACAGTTTCGTGGTCCAGGCACCGATCCAAATCCGCGCGTAAAGCGAGTATGATTTAATTTCACCAGCAGACGTGTTTTCGTGTGTGGGCTTGCGGCATTGCCAGCTCGTGCTGACGGTGTGACCTCAAGTCAGGAAATACAAGCAGACTGTGGAGCTCTGCAATTACACACGAGCGATTTCTCACACCTGCTTTACTGCTCCTGCTGCTCTGATGTCATCCTCTCACACAAGCTTCATTATGTTGAATTAAAGAATAAATCAGACTGAAAAGGCCGTTTACGAGGCTATAAATAGAAGCGGCTGTCGTAATGGGGGACTATTTTTCTTTTCTCTAGCAGGTATTTTAATGACTGGTGTTGAGGGACAGTAAAGCACTTCAGGAAGCTGACCCGTGGTTTGATTACAGCTTAGGAGACCTTTACCTTGGTACCTGCAGGCAGCTGAGAGCGGCACCAGGCTGCAGCGGTGGCTCGTGTAGCCCCCCCGTAGGCCTCCTGGTTCCCCTCATCACATTCCAGGCTGAGGTCACAGGGCCCACCTGGTAACCAACATCAGAGCTCCAGGTGAGGCGAGGGAGAGGACGAGTTAAAGGTGTGCTGGAGAGAGAAAGAGAAGGAAGCTTGTCTTCTCGTCCAGGATGCACAGTCAGCACATTGTTGTCTCAAGATTTGGGCAGGAGTCACTGAAAAACTGAAATTTGAGCTCAAATCTGATAAGGTTTCGATTATCTTGTGCCAATTAAAGTACCTGACTGAGTTTAGCAGGAAGACTGTGTGCTCAGGATCTGACATTAAATTAGTTTGATTTATTAACGAGGTTTGCTGACAACTGTCAAACGATGCATGATGTCCTGATCGTGTCATCAGGGGCCGTCAAATGGGATGCTGTTGGTTGTTTAAGTTCTGAACCTCACTGCTCAGAGTAGTTTCTGCGTTATTCTGTCATTTTTATTGTTTTGATTATTTCTTTTCCTGTTTTTCTGTTTTTTTTCTTCTGTTTTTCTGTCCTGTCTCTGCCCATGCTAATGCAGCACCTACAGACTGTAAAGAACATGGACACGATCTCTGTGACGAGACGTTTCAAAGCTTACTGTTCTAGTAGCCTCCGTCTTGGCAGCACTTGACCCCGCCCGGCTAATCCAGCCATGAGCAAAGAGGTGGAGCGTGGCTGGAGCACAGACTTCATAAACGGTCTGTTAGCACAATTAACAGCACGACAAGCCTTTAAAATTCTCTAAAAAGCACCGACACAAGCACAACAGCGAGGTCGGGTTCAGTGATTCGCAGAGCCGACAGCTAACAGCTAGCTGTCCATCAGAGCAGTCAAGTCCTTCAATATGCAAACTCTAAGTACTCTAACTTTTGGTTGCAGCCTCAAGTGGCCGTTTGAGGAACTGCAGCTTTTGGCCTGTTTTTTGCAGCCCAGGTAGTCGCTCTTTGGTAACACCAGAATTTCCTGGAAATAAAAAAAGATCTTATCTTACACAGACTACACCGCACGTATGAAGAAGGCCAAAGTCGTATCGCAGCAGCTCTGCAGGCTTCGGCCTGGTCCCTACCCTGATGGATCGGATGTTGTGCCCCACCTGCTGCAGCGGCTCGTCGGCAGCGACATCCCCTCAGCTGGGAGGATGTGTGCTCAGAGCGGATTACCAGGGAGACGGGAATTATGGTGTGTCTCCCGGCTTTGGGACTCTTTGTGTTTCACTAATCAGACCTCAGAGACGACTTTCTCCAGCCGCTGACGGCCGACATTCGGTGGAGCAGCAGCGTCGATTCTTTCTTAGAGGAACCGCACCAACATTCAAGTGGTAACTTTGGATTTTTGGCCGCAGAGAAGACATGTGAACGACTCTCAGCTATTTGATGAGTACCTGACTACATGTTGTTTCTTGTCTGATTCAGGGGAGCTGCATTTATTTTTTATTTGCTCTGTTGTTCTGCAGTGGAAGCTGACATGCAGTGAGGTTATAATGTGAAATTCTGCTTGTAGATTCAGTCTGTGAAGTATTTTGTTTCCAGCTGTTTGATGTTTGCTGATGTGTCACTGAACTCAGTTGTCATTGTTGAGAGTAAAGCAGTGATTTATCTAAGTTTGAATGACAATGACACAGATACTTTAGTATAACTAATATGAGAATCATGGACTCCTGTGTCTGCTCCTCTCTGCATCCTTTGGCTTTCCTCTGGACCCTCCATGATCCTCCATTGTGGCTTGATGGGTCAGCGTTGTTTCAGCGGTTTGGATTAACACTCCTGCTCTCCTGTAGCACATCATAAACAGATTAGTGGTCACCAGAGTCAAGGCCTGGTCTGACCATCTGTACCCGGCGCTGGGTGGGAAAGGGGGGCATGGGGGAGGAGTGTGAGCAGATGTTCCAGTGGAGCTGTAGGTCAGTGTGGCAGTAGACTGGAGGACGAACGTGACAAATGCAGGATTTGAGTTGAGGTGACTGAGGGAGACACGCTCACTGGTTTAATGTCTCGGGGTTCCGATCGCTCCGCTCTGTCATGGCTCTCGGATGCTGTCTTGCGCTTACATCCCAAGGTACTGTAAGTTTTCCTGGGGCTTTGACTGAGCTGCATGTGCCTGACGTGTGTTTTTTGCTCTGCGTGCAGGACGTGTTAGCTCAGCCACAGCGCTCTGACAAACATGTCTGAACCTCGTTTTAGTGTTTTCATAGTGAGATGAAAGTGTTTCTCTCCTCTGTTGTTCTGCTTGTTTAGTGAAACCTGTTTTACAGAGTGTGAGCCGAAGTTTGTTCCCAGACTTTCTCCTTTCTGAATAACAAGTCCAATTTATATCTTTGTGCATTTCCCAACACAGAGTGACAATTTGACACCAGTGGGTTTAAAAAAGAGACATATTATTGTTCTTTCACCTGCTGTTTACTTAAAATGCATGTGTTCTGTGTTGTGGATGTGATGAAGTAGGGCCTGACCGATGGGGGATTTTTGGGTCCAGTGCTGGTACCGACATTAGGGAGCAAGAAAATTCAGCTGGATTCAGACTTTATTTCAAACATTGGAGCACTGAACAGGAAACACAAGTTATTAAATAACAGCCAGCCTTCATTGGACAAAATATGTAATTATATGCTACGTTGTCGTCGATATAATTCTGTGATAGATCAATATCAGCTGATAATACCGACAAGCTGGTACATCGGTCAGGTCCGAGTTTGAAGGTACACAAGTCGCCAATATCCATAAACTGATAAGTGACAGTTATGTGTGTCAGAACAACCGTGTGAACACAAGCCGACTGCGAGGAAGCCCAACATGCTGTGAACCAGGTGTTGCTGCGCTGTCTGTCCTGTAGAAACGTTCTGCAGAAAAAGCCCGAGTCCAAACTTTCTGGTGCAAAATGAACTCCATGTTTTCTTGAACAAGTCTTTAATTGAGCACACAGAGCTGACTGAGCACACAGCACACTCACCTGTCTGTTCTATGAAGTTCAGGAAAAGGTTTTCCTATCTGAGTGTGACCTGATGATGGACATCTGCCGCCGTGTTTTCCCAGGCCGCGGGCAAATTGTAGGTGTGTGAGAGTGTGAGTGTGGGTGTAAGGGGTTTGGCTTGGCTCCTGTCTGGGCCAATGCAGAGTAAATTACAAGGCAGAAGCAGTCTGAGGACGCAGGCTTTCATCTCCCCTTCCCCCGGCCTGCAGGCCTGCTGGCAGCGCTGATAGCCCAGAGGTTTTTCAGTATGATGAAGGGGAGGAGGAGGAGGAGGAGAGATTGATTGGCTGTCAGGGTGCAGATAATATAGTGCTTGATTTTACCTCACTGGGAAAGTTCGCAGCATGATCCTTTGTGAAAAGTAAAGACTCGAAGAAGTAAAGTTTCGGTTGAAATGAAGTGTTGGATCGTCTGAAAGTTTCTGCTGAAAGCCTTGTTTGTCTTTTCGCCTGAGGCCATTTGGCTCATTTGTTTCCGTGTTAAAGATCACTCAGGCTGGATGTGAAAGTGAGAGAGAGCAGCCAAGAGGTCAACAAGATGGCAGCTGACCACAGCTCTCCCATTAAAGGCTTCTTCGTGTAGAGCTTCTGCATCCATGAAAACCTCTTTGAAGCGTCTCGGGCTTTGGACCAAAGTCCCAGGTTTCACTGAGCCATGTGAGAGGAGGGGCTGATATGTTTTTAAGACAAACAGGGAAAATAAAATGGAGGAGAGCTCAGTCTGTGTCCTGCTTGTTGTTGTTGTTGTTGTTGTTGTTGTTGTCAGAAGGGTTTTCAGTTTGCTGGAGATGCTGTGGGAGTCACAGCAGGACCAACAGTTCAGCTCACAGCGGGGGGGCAGTGAGGACTGAGGCTGACAAACTCATCTCCCCACAGCTCACCGCAGAAATGCATCACAATTTGCTGCTTTAAACTTTTAATTATCATGGGATTGTGTCGAATTGTTAAATGCCACACACGTATAGATGGAAACAAATCAAAGGAAACACACAAATAAATAAAATAAAATGAAATGAAATGAGCAACAGATGCTTCCAACAATTACACGAGAGTTTACTAAATGCTTTGAGGAAAGAAGAGGGTGTGATTCACAGCGGCGACCATCACGTGACCACCAGCGTTAACCAGTCTCTCCTGCAGCGTGGAGACTAAAACAGAATAAGAGGAGAACAAGTTTGAACAGTCAGCTAAGCTACTCGAGCAGCTGGTCTGCATAAGAAATAGTTGATGTTTAAACCATTAATGTTATTGTATTAATTCACACATTTAAATCACAGAATGATGACACATCTCCGTGATTTAAAGTGTAATTGGCTGTTGAAGAAGGTAAATACTTTTTAATATCTCTTATATTATTTATAGTATTTTTAAACAACTTTGAAACTTTGCATTGTTTTCTGACGTAGACCAGTTTGAACTTTTGTTTTAACGTTAGGGGACTTAGTTTTTTCACAGACTGGAGGATCTTTGGTCGGAGCTCGGCTCACCTGGAACTGGTGTCCGTAGGTTTGGATAATGCCAGCAGTGTCCGACGCTGGAAATGCTTTTCTGTCAGGAAAAATAGAGATGTAACAGTTGCAGAAGCAGAATCCTGATGTGTCTGAACTATGAACTCATTCTTTGTAATTATACAAACCAACCTGACTCCAAATGATCAACTGAATGGAAGAAAAATAGCCA
>JAQLOL010000020.1:27085548-27096403 GCA_029783665.1 Naso thynnoides
CAAACTCTTGTCCAAACTTTAAAACAGACCAACATGGTGGCTCGCTCACTTTTTGTTATGTTTCAGAAATAGTTCCCTGAAATGTCTCTGAAATCATTTTAGTCGAGAAATAAGCCCTGCAGTTTCTGAATCAGACTTTATTTTCGATCGGCGTCGGCTAGTTTAAAAGTTTGGACAAGAGTTTGCAGAGGCAACGAGTCGCGCTGAACATGCTTGATTTGCATAAAGTAGACCTCTAGTTCATGCAAATGTGGGGACGTGATGCCTCGGCTCTCGAAACGCACTGCAGCACCACAGAATGCATTGCACTGCGTCCTACAAAGACAGTGAATGGGAAGCGTCCAAAGCACAGACCCTGTGGATCTCCACTGTGAGACAGGAAATGTCAAAGCCCAGCGCTGACTTGACAATCTTTGCAGACAAGCAGGTGTTAAAGTGGGAGGTGACAAAGTGAGCAAAAAAAGTTTGGAGATTGTGAAACAGGAGAGCTGTAAGAAGAACAAGGTGGTTCAGTGTTTTTTAAAAAAAAATGAGACAAAGGTCATTTCTGGTTTGCTGACTAGCTGTGTAAACGAAACGTTGAAAGAGGCAAGTGGAAAGTGTTCAGGAGGATCTCAAATGCCTTGTTTTACTCCACTCAGCAAGAGACAGGAAGTGACGAAGCAGCGTTGTGCCGAGCAACCCAAGTCCCGTAAGGTGATATTTTTAAAGAGACCTTTGATTCATTTCCCTCCTTATTTCTGTTTTTTTTTTCTTTAGATAGTAAATACATTAAATATCAAGAAATACCTGATAGTAGACATCCATATACTGTAAAATCAGTCACACCAGCAGTGCAGTCATGACCAGTAAATGAACGTCTGTTGATCTGAAGAGTATTTGATGCTTTTATTTTCTAAGGTGAAGACAGGAAATAAGGAGAGAGATGAGACAAAGGTTGCTGGTAAACATCTTTTATTTTGTGTAAACACGATAATAAATAACTTTGTTTAATTAATAAATAATCTTTGTTTTAACGCCTACTGGACAATACAGGTCATGATGGCAATGATAGTGGAACGGTAAGCTGACTTTACTGTATGTGGATGTCAAATACTTTTCAATATTTGATGCTTTTATTGTCTAGAGGGATGACAGGAAATAAGCAGAGGGAGGAGACAAAGGTCGTCAGTAGAAGTTTTTACCTTTTGGTTTGTGCATAAGATCAAATATTTGGGGCCTCAGCAAGTCGAGTGTTTTTGTAAGATTTTGGGGTTTTGTTGGAGGATGTCTGGTTACATTTGGAGCCAGGTGAGATGGATGGATTCAGAAATGTGGCATTTACTGTCGTTTGTACCAAATGCTCGTCTATTTTATTCCCCATCAAATTCCAGCTTGCCACCATATCCTGTGCCACAACAACCTGAATATATTTAGTTCTCCAGCGGTCACAGAAAATCTCTTTACAACTTTAGATTAAATCTGAAATATGAAGGTACGCAGATGAATTGCTGGTTTTAAAAATAGCTCATTCTTCAGATGCCTATTTGGTTTAGAAGAGACAAATTTTAAATTTTATTTCAGACGCTGGTTGCAGGAATGAATCAGAATGTCGTTAAAAGACAGCATAAACAGCCACAAGCTACGCGAGAGGTTATAGTTGTAACCCTGGCGCTTTGAGTCCCACGTATTCACTGAATAAACGGGTGTTCATTGCAGTGATGGTGCTCAACCATTGTGCAAACAGTAACAGAGTCTATGTAGCCATATTGCCCTATGGAAGCCTTGCCTCTCCTATAGGTACACTGTAACTACCAACTTAATTTTGGCCCTAATGATACTCCATACTAATGCAGTGTCATGTAAACAGGGTACACGGTGGGTTATGTCTGAGAACCTTCATTCCAACCCTTTTCATTTTTTGCGTTTTTGTTGTTTTGCACTGATAAAGTGACGTTTGTGAAGTTTTTCATTAGTCTCTTGCTGTACCTGGAGATATTTATAGACTTTTACATGGAGCTGTTTGATGTCCTTGAAAATAATTCACACTCTGAGAACGCTTTAGGAGTGGACTAGATGCTTCTGCCAAAGGCCAGAACGTACTCGTTAGTGGCATCAAACTGTTTTTTCTCTTCTCCTTTACTTGACTGAAATCTCCTTGAAAACATGACACCAGTACTAAAGACTCACAGCGTAACTCGTGGTACTCGATGCATTTCATTCACTCCAGATCGACCTCTCTGTACTGTAGGTATCAGCTTTGTATTTTTGTGTACAAACTTGTAAATACAACAACTTTTGGAAAAGTTACAAAGGTTGTTGAATTGTTTCTTATGTAAAAAAACAAACAAAACAAAATGTTTTCAAAGTTTACATTCATTTTAAACCTTTGTATATTTTTGAGCTGTGGAACACTTTGTCTTGTATTTATTTTTTAGTAAGCATTGTGGAAATCCCAGAGTAAATCCTATCAAAGCAAAGAGCGAGCACGACCGGCTGCTTAGCAAACGTGTGTAAAAAGACGAATAAATGTGACTGCTTTGAAAATGACTCTCTGGCTTTGTGCTCATGTTTACTGTGCTCATTTTAAATGTGTGTGGCAGTTTTTATTTCACCACCTGAAAGGTGTTTTTCAATACAATTTATTACTATTAATAATAATAATAATAATAATAGTGAAGCATATGAGGATTAAATGTCATGATTGACTCCTGACAGAGGCTGTATTTATCTGTAGTTAGTGTAATGTAACTAATTACATTCACTCTGGTATTTGTAAAAACTGTTGGTATTTGTACTTAACTTGAATATTTGCATTTCATGCTTTTAATGCACTAAATTTATTTTACAAGTGGAGTTACTTTAGATACAAAGTTATTACATTAAAAAATAGAACTTTCTAAAATACGATGCATTCATATTTTGTGAAACGGTTCAAAATAGCTACAATACAACCAGGTAAAATAAAATGCTACTCTCATCCTAATGTATAATATGTTAAAATACTGTAACACTCAAATTGAGTACTTTTAGGAGTAATTGGAGGCTGTGTGAAGTACATTATGCACATAATATTTGAGTACAAAAAAAACTACTACTTCTTGTAATAAAGTATTTTTATGGTGTGGTGTTGCTACTTTTATGGAAGTAGAAGTTTCTGAGTGCTCCTGTGTTTTACATAAACTAAATGCATGAGGCTGCAGTATCAGCTTTGTTGTCAGAGGATGGCGCCATTTCGTTCAACCAAAGACTAAACGTGTATTTGGTTGTACAGGATTGTAGAATGAGAAAAAGACACTGAAATATAAAAAAAGGAACAGAAGAGGAATTGGTTGCCTAAATTTACGCTTAAAAGCACTTTTACATTGTCTTATATGTTCATAACTATTTTTCTTTGGCACTGAGAAGAATGTGCATGATATTTAAATCATGTTGAACTATCTTGATTTTAAGCCTGTAAACTCTGTTTTGCTGTTTCTTTAGCCAAAATAAAACTCAAGTCTTTAGTCAGATTCTGAGTGATTAAAAATGCCTTTATATGAACACTAGAGGGCGTTCTTTGGCTGAATCTCCAGGAGAATGTCCACTGGGTATAAACGACTTGAGAGTAAATGTAAATTTGCCCTTTGTGTGTTCTGGCCATAGGAAAACAACAAGCAGAGATTTGTTTAAAATCTCACATGTGACGGGTTCCTCTGCAGATCCGAGCTGGAGTTATGAGCGTGTCGTTTCTCTGTGTGCTCACTGTCAGAGTCAATGTGGATTCTCTGTTGTTCTGGTTAATGTCAAACGGGCCTGGGACGGACAAAAACTCCTTGTTCTCAGTCGGTTTACATCAACTGAGCTGAGACTGTAAGTGAAGGGGAAAAAAAAGGTAAACAAAGCCGGAGACTGTTTGGCACTCGCAGTGGGCACCAATCAGAGGGCGCACTGGCCGTAACCTCTGACCTCCATCATCACTAAGACACGATGGCTTGGCAGGAGTGGGAGTTGATACAGAAATTAAGTCTTTTTTTTTTCTCAGAAAAATATGGGATGTGTCCCAGAATGCAAAGTGCTCAGACGGAGAATAAAATAAGACTACGATCAGCTCTTCACCATGAGGAAGCGTCCAGTCCTGCTCTGTGTCGGTCTGTTATTCTTTTATTCTCCCTCCAGCTTTGAAGACTCGACAGTGCAGAGATATCTACAGGCCTCACAGCAAACATCAACCTTCAGTGACTTTTATCATTGTCTGATCATAAAGAGCATAGACGAAGAATCAGCGAAGACCCTCAGAAGGACACAAACAGCTTCTCAGTCTGCAGACGTCCCATCATCATCAGTTATTACGCTTTTTAAAACTTTTTTTTAAACGTTTTTACTCAGAACAGAGCAGCCGTATTTTCACCATTTTGTCGTGTGTGTCAGAGATGCAGCGTTCATACTGTGTGACGGTAAGTAAGGGTCCTGCTTTTTTCTGAAATGAAAAAGAACATTCAAGCTCATTTACATGTAAACTGATTAAAATTATATCGATCAATCACTGTTTTTGTTGTTGTTGTTGTTGTATGGCACTTTTCAGACACATCAAATGCAAGTCAAAGAGCTTTTCAGTGATTAAAAAGCAGGAACAGCATGAATTATTGCAGGAAAAAATTACAT
Source organism: Naso thynnoides (assembly GCA_029783665.1). Taxonomy (NCBI): domain Eukaryota; kingdom Metazoa; phylum Chordata; class Actinopteri; order Acanthuriformes; family Acanthuridae; genus Naso; species Naso thynnoides. Next base: position 27,090,172 of record JAQLOL010000020.1, read on the forward strand.
TAAAAATTTAAAAAATAATAATTTGGAGACTAAAGCACACTGACAGCAATAAAATTCAGGTACTCAAAATAATAAAAAAAATAAGAAAAGATAATAAATAAATAGATAATAAAAATAATAGTAACTAATTTAAAAACTATTGACTGAATCAAAGTGTGTCACATCTGTATAACGGAGAGGATCATTGATCTTTTGTATTTCTAATGTCTACAGACACATTTTCCATCATGTGCATCACAAATGGAGCAGAAGCAGCGTGAGGCTGATCAACACACACACACAATTTATGTGACGAGAGCACCTGGGCGAGAATGTGTCCACGCTGCAGGTAGAAATCTGTCTGTTCGTGGTTCTCCATGAATCAACTGCATTTGGAGACGAGAGCAAAACATTTATTCCTGATCTGAGCTGCACCTCCTTCCATGTGAGTACTACTGACTGCAGACGGGCTGGGGGAGGAACTCCAAGGAGGCGACCGCACCAAAGTCCCCACCAGGCCACCAGGGTGCATTGTGAGGCTCATTATAGTGCATTAAACAGACTCCCTGCGGAACAATGAGAGGCCCCGGGGCCCCAAGGCAGCGCCTGAGGCTGGCTGGGACTGATACGGGGACCCAGGGGACCCTGCTCAGCCAGGCCTGTCACTACCAGCCCTTCACCCACAGCTGCCACACACACTCCGCCATCCGCCTCCGTCCAAATATAACTCAGTGTCTCCCAGTGGATGTTGCATTAATGTGCATTTATATGATGTGATTTTCACAAACCTTAGTCAAGTTAATGCACGCTCTCAGTTCCTGACATTATGGGATGGTTCTGATCAGGTTAAATGATTGGGTTAAATCATCACAACATCACAGCCTGGACCACAGCACATTAACAGGCCGTCATCACACCCCGCTGTGATGCTCTTCAAAGATGAGAGGGAAACGGATGTTCACAGAAAACATCGACTCTATTTATCATTTATCACCAAAGATATTACTCCCTTTAACCCAGTGCCACACTTCCTGGTTCCACTTATTCACAGGAGAATAACAGGGAAGATTTATTGTCTGAATGTAGCAGCTGAATTTTGTGTCATGCAGTTTTATTTCGGCTTGAATAATGTCACACTCCGTCAAAGTGCGCCCCCTTGTGGAGGCCCAGACCCTCAGCCCACATCACAGCAGCTCACAGTCTGATTTAACTGGTAGGAAATGTTCCGTCAGGCCTTTAACTCGCTTCAGTAAGTATGAAATCAGCCGACATTAGCTGTTTGAGAGACTCTCGTGGATTTTTGTTGGTATTTTAACTTTATTTCTTTGTTTTTGTTCAACATCAACGCGTGATTTGCAGCTTTAAAGACCTTCACAGATGTTTTTAGTTTTTAGTTTTAGGTTTATTTATTTGTATTTTACTTGTTGGTGTTATTTTCTTTATTTCTTTTTCTCTTTTTCGCCTGTAACTGTGGAGAGAGGAGGAGGAGGAGGAGGAGGAGGAAGGAGCCGCTGACGCTGCTGCGTGCGCAGCTTCAGTCTGGAGTCGCTACGACGGGACCGCACTGAGGAGATAAACAGAAGCCTTATCGGTTGTTTCTCCCGGTACTTCGGCTCCCGGTCACCGATCACTGACGGAGAGCCGCTGACGTGGACACGGCTCACGCGCTCGCCAGGTGAGTGAACGTGTGTGTTTGAAGCGGAAGAATTCGGCGACATGAAAGGGCGGCGGATGAAACGGGCCGAGCCGCCGCGTCTGCCCGTTTCATCCGCCGCGTACGCGCGCCGACCAGGATTCCTTTCAACGTTCGGCACGCGGATTACCGGGCAATGATCGGTGCGGAGGCTCGGGCCCGGTGTGACACCGACAGGAAGCTTCTCTCCACATTTATGGGTCGATTCGCGCCTGTAGCTCGCGCAGTGAAACGCCAGCTCCTCTTAAACAAACAAACAAACAAACAAACGTCATATTTTTTGAGCAACTTAAAGGAAAAACAAACAAACAAAAATGGTTGAGATGAGGCGCGAGGACGCGTCCGTTTATTACCGTGCGTGTGGCGGCGGAGCGTCACGCGCCCTCTTCATGTTGTCGTCAGTGATGTGCGGGGACGTGCGCAGAAACGACGCACAGCCTCCCGCATTACATGGGGGGGGGGGGGGGACCCCGGTCACGGAACCGGACAAATGTCCTCACATGAACCCCGCAGCGTCTCACGCAGGGCCTGTGCGTGTGCGTCTGCTGGTGTTCTGTCGTATGTGCCAACACGGGACCGAGGAAGAAAAACGCCAGGAGTCTCAGTGACGTAGTCATTTCTACAGGAACCATCAGAAGCTTTCTGACGTCTTAATGATCCGTTTGGACCGGAAACAGCCCACTTCTTCTTCCTAGTTCCTACTTAATTTATTGGACATGTTGACGAATGAGGAACACAATGATCATATCTTATTGTACATTTTTATTTCTTGAAGGCCTACACATCAACAACAAACAAACAAAAACAAAAACATAGTTTACACCAATCATGCATCAATACATCCTCACAGAAAAGCAAAGAGAAAAATATTATTTCTGAACACCTTTACCTGGTTCTGGTGAGACTGAATTTAACCCTGATGTGTCACATCTTCCCTCCATCACAATGAGACCGTCGGCGAGCAGACTGGAGGTTACTTCCTGTCTGTTAGGATGTCTTTGCCCGCCGTGCTCAGTCAGCAGAAACACCACGAAACGCTTTACGGCACAAAGACACAAGAGACGATTTGTAGTTTTTAGAGCACGATCGATCAGCTGTCTGCAAAAAGCAGCTCCGCAGGTCTGTCTGTCTGTCTGTGTGTCTGTCTGTCTGTGTGTCTGTGTGTCTGTCTGTCTGTCTGTCTGTCTGTCTGTCTGTGTGTCTGTGTGTCTGTGTGTCTGTCTGTCTGTCTGTCTGTCTGTCTGTCTGTGTGTCTGTCTGTCTGTCTGTCTGTCTGTCTGTCTGTCTGTCTGTGTGTCTGTGTATCTGTCTGTGTGTCTGTGTATCTGTCTGTCTGTCTGTCTGTCTGTCTGTCTGTCTGTCTGTCTGTGTATCTGTCTGTCTGTCTGTGTGTCTGTGTGTCTGTCTGTCTGTCTGTGTGTCTGTCTTTCTGGTGCTTTGTCTGTCAGTCCACAAACGTTCCCCACCCTTTGTGTGTGTGTGTGTGTGTGTGTGTGTGTGTGTGTGTGTGTGTGTGTGTGGGTGGGTGGGTGTATGTGTGGTTTCATGCCAATTAGTTAAAGGGGGCGTGGCAGTGGGAGGGGCCTGTAACAAAAAGGCGCCTGACTTCTAAACAGATTCATGTGACATGGCCAAACTTTGTAGAAACACACACACACTTTCAGTGGTCATACTTTGCCCCCTACACTTTAGCTCCGCCCCGTCCTGTGACTCACCAACCATTTGTGGTGGACTCACACTCCCGTGGGAGGCGTCATTGCAAACAGTGATTTTTAGCTGCTTGTTGCAGCTGTAGTGAATTTGCACCTGTTTACTCTTTGTTTTCTTTAGATCTTTTCAATATTTTGTATTTGTGGCTGAACTGGTTTTGTGTAAATAAGCGTTGTGTTTCTTTCACTCTGTTCCAAAACAAACTGTTCATGTGCAAGACAAGATCTGTGCAACAGTGAGCGGTATAACTTTTGTCCAAACGCGGAGCTCCAATCGACTAGAACTTTTTTTGAACCGTTGCCTGAAAAATGTCATCCATGTCATGTTTAATGTGCAAAATGTCCCTCATCCTCTCGAACAACAAAAAGCTGTTTTTAAAGCCAGTGTTCTGTTTGTCCATTCTGGGCTACTGTAGAAACATGGCAGTGCTCCCTCTGTTTCTAAAGGTGATTTCACGCTTGGATTGCTGGAAGAAGTTGTTCTGAAACAGGACGTGTTTCCCCCTTCGGTGCGGTTCATTTGGGGGCAAGTGAACACAGCATTCGCATTCCTCTGTGAAACAAAACAAGCGAGCTGAGATCGCCTGGAGGGGGCGCTCTCGGCTCGCTTTCAGTTAAACCCTGGAGCAGTTCATTTGCAGTGAGAACTCAATCGACCTAGAATCCAGAACAAACAACTGGTTGACTCCTTCGCCCTGCAGTAGCAATCGCACATCAGCATCACAGTAATGACCGGGCTACTCATCGTGTCCATCAGGTTTAACATCAGCAGAAGAGCCGAAGTTTTTTATGTTAACATCACAGGACTCGACAACATCCACTGATCCAACAACCTTAGTTCAGAGAATTTAGTCCAGCTCGTCCTCGCGGTAAACTGCTTCGTTCCTCGGACCAAACAAACTCCTACCAGCATCACAGGAACCGGCCTCTTGTCAACCCACTTCTCTTTTTATGGTTAGCTCAACTAGCTAACGGTAGTTAGCTTCCTGGACTTAGAAAATGTGACCGCTCCACATGGATTTGTTTCCCAAGGCTGAGGCATCAGGATGTGAGTGCAGCTCTGCGTTGGTGTGTGCTCTCACCTGCTTAAAAACATAAAACAACCCAAAGCCAAAATGCAACAATATATCATTTTACCATCTGAATCTGAACTAAGCAAACAAAAGGTGATGAAAACACAGTGATTCTTTTCTCCAGGTGATTAATGACTCATTTAACATACATATTACGTTCCATTTTCGCCAAAGTCCGTGAATAGATTCCCACTGGACCTTTTAAAATGTGACTGGCTTATTGAAGAATGTAATTAGGATGTTGAAACTGCTGTTAAAAACATTATTGTGTTATTATTATTATTATATTGTGTTTTATTGCTGTTTGTTGCCTGTTGTGAGTTTAAACATCAGTGCAAGTGAGGAGTTGAGCTCTGCAAAACGAACACATGTATCTATCAGGTTTTCCTGTACAGTCGTTCTGATGGATGTATTTTAGCAAACAGTCTTTAGCATCAGTACTCTTTGAGCCTGAAGGCAGTTGTTGCATATATATTACACCTGTTACCATGGATACCAGCCATGGAAAGCCAGGTGAGCTGAGTTGTTTTGGCCTGACAGAGAGGGACAAACAGGAACAAATATTAGCGGTACACGAGATGTCAGTTTGCAGTTGTCCTTACAGAGTTGATCCCTCGCACAAATCCTGAGTTCCATTCCCTCTGTGTCACTTTCTCCTTGTGTCGTTTTGACTCCAGTCAAGCTGAGCCGAAGCCCTCACTGTACAGAACACATCTGCTTTTACTTCACCTCCACTCAGCCTGTGGCCACTTTCAGGTGCTTGTGTTTATCTCACTGCCAACACACTGCAGCTGTTGGCAGATCCTCTTCATTCCCTCTGAGTCCAACTTTTTAATGATTCCATTTGCAATTAGAATTCAGACTGTTAAGCTGAAAAAGAAACAGTCCCTCATGTGATAGAAATGAGAGTTAAAGGTAGGTCTGTTATTATGCAAAGCTAGCAAGATTTGAGAAGTAGCATCTCCTCCTTCAAAGCCACGCCCCCCTGATGGATGAGCGCCTGCTGCTCCATAACAGAGCAGAGAGGAGCTGAGTTGCCTCATTCAGCAGTATGAATACACAGAGCGTTATTGTAATAAATGCAATGAAATAAACATGGCATCACTTTTCAGACCCATCAGCTCCCTCAGCTGCCACCTTCACTGAAAAGCTCTACCAATGATTCCTCGGTTCGTCCTCTTGCTTCATCTCAACTCTTTCTCGTCACAGCTTCTCTGCTTCTGTCTTCCTTTTCTTGCCCTGTTTAGCAGACAAGCAGTTACAAGTAACCGTGGCAACAGTGGTCAATTTGGCTGTGGTGTTTTTTTTTTTGGTGCACGTCAAGGATAGAGAATGCGCAGGGAGGCACTTGGTAGGTTCTTTCCATTCGGATCTCGAGGCAGTGGCTGCTGGGACGTTTGACAGGATCACAGCAGCAGCAGCAGATCTTTGTCTGTCCGTGTTCAGAGCTCGTGATTTACTGATTGCTGCCAAGATGTAAAAACCATTTCAATCAATATTACAAATAGCTTATCTGGATAAAATTACCAACCCTGCCTTTAAAGGAGCATTCCACTGTTCTTACACATCACTGTTCTTTGTCAACAGCAGCCATGTAGGTCACATAAGCCCCGCCCATTTGTCCCCAAACAGCTTTATCCATGAGTCATGGTGTTTGTTGACATTTTGTCCATATTCAACAAACGTTACAGGAAGTAGCTTAAAATGTGAGACAGCGTCAGTTCAAAAGAACGTCTGTGTCAAAATCCTTCTTCACGCTGATATTCCAGCTAGGAAGG
>JAQLOL010000020.1:27151953-27163265 GCA_029783665.1 Naso thynnoides
GAGACAGAGACAGGTCTGGAACAAAGTTCATTTTCTCCTGATTTGTGTCTGAAAAATGACATTTTAGTGTCAGAATGCTCAGAAGATATGTGTCTGTGAAAAATGGGTCCAGTATGTATGTTGGTGATGATGGGGTGACAGAATTGGTCATAATATGTGATCACGTTTATTTCTCCTATAAGAATGAATGGACTCAAGACTGCTTCCTGTCTCCTGAAGGGGCGGGGCCATGGAGAAAACCCATGTGACACTGATACAGGAAATGAACAGTCAGTGAGACATCTCGCTCTCATTTAACCGTCTCTGCCTGCAGTGCATAACCAGAAGTGCTGGTTCATCAGCCTGTTAAGTTGCTAGGCGACGGTAATACAGAGGCCAGAAGATCGCTTGTTCTCCTCTTGGCTTTCTGTGTGGAAATGTTACGTTATAACTTCATGTTTAAATGCTACGCAGAGGAACAAGGGACAAGACTGCAAAGGTGACAATTTGTATCAAGATGAAAAACTTCTTTCAGGATTAACTCCTTTTGGTCCTGCTCGGGCAGATTCGAGCTCTGCCATCTCTGAAAACATCAGCAAACACGTCAAAACTCAGGAACCCAAAATCTTCAAGTGAAATTGACTCAAGATGTCCGAAATAACACGAGATAGGTGCGTTCATGCAGCCTCCTCTCGTGATCACGGTGAACTTGGCCTCATTTAAAGGCACCAACAGAACACTAGACATTACACATGTTATGACTCATGGGGTAACTGTACGCCATCTTACCTGGGGATTATTTACCACTGCCACCTGCAGGCACCAACTAATTACTTTACAAAAAGGACTGAGGAGACGACGGAGACGACACGACTTCCCTCACACCAGTATGATGTAAAGGAAAGCTTTGTCATGGATCAACTGAAACTATGACATGTCACTAAGCTCACTGTTTTCTGATTCTGCTGTTTGCTACCAAGTTATGGACCATCTGAGGTGAGAAGTGAAGCCCGGGCAGATCAGCATGAAGGATGTAATAACGCTTCTGTAAGCACAGTAGTAATGTTGATGACTAACACTTGTTAACCACACCATCAGCCTACATGATGTAACTGGAGGCAAAGAGTCGCACCAGATCTTAACGTTACATGTTCACCACTAAACCTCCAATGAGCTGCCTTACATCCAGCAGTCTGTGTCCTTTTTCCATGGAGCTTCTAGTGTGTATCAAGAAATCAACATTTTTTCACAAGTTTGCAACATAAATACATTTGCTGTCCTTTCCTTGTCATTCCTCTGTGAGGTAATTTTCCTGCTACCAACTGAACTGTTCTCCACTCTAAGTGCTCATCATCCCAGAAACGCACCAGCCTGTTATTATGAAATGTCACAGCCAGACAGTTCATGTTTGATCTCCTTATTTGGACAGCGTAAATAATGACACGACATGGGATCTTGGCAGTTTGATGGTGTCATGCTCCGTGCAGCAGCAGCGAGCCTTTGACACAAAACTGATGGCCTTAATGCTCGGCTCAGTGTTCAGTGTTGTCGTTTGGCAGCCAGCGCTTCAAACCGGGTAAAAAATCTGACAGCGTGATGCACGAAGGATTGTTGCACAGTCCAGGAATGACTGCATCAGTGACTAACTGTGCCTTAGAAAACATGAGATGACTGCTTTAATAAAGATTATGAAACAGTCAATAACTTGGTAACTAATGAGACGCCTCATATCATTTCCAGTGGGTGAAAAGTTATAAAACTGGTGTCTCAGTGTCTTCACTCTGAAGATTCACTCACGACTTCATCTTCGTCGCAGCAGACGTCCTCTCAGATGTTTTCTGCAGTGGCCTTACTGATGTTCAGGTGGCCTGAAGTCGACTCAAGTCAAAGTTTCAGCCATCAGGTGGCAGCACAGCTGCAGATTGTTGCTGATGAGCTGCTTCATTGAGTTGAAATAGCATGACTAACACACAACTTTACGCGTATTAGACCACATTGTGTGTTATGTTTAACATCATACTTTTTGTGTCAGTTTTCCTGAAGCCATTTTTTGGCAGGTCCAAACATGCTCTGCTCCCCTCTAGTGTCTGGACGAAGTTTTGCAGGGATGACGTGTTTTTGTAGACCAACCCAGAAGTTAACAGCTTCCTGTTTCCCCAACAAAAAGCCAATGAGATTATTCCCCTGCCTTTTGGATTATTGCTAAAAACTTGCACTAATGGAGGCTGGAGCGAAACTTCACTTCAGAAGTGACCCCAGAATTGCACTTCATCAGCACATCTTTACTGACACACTTTTTGTAGGGCTGCACCTTGCTGCTCCGGGCAGCTGGATTCATATCAGTCCATGAAAATAGCAGCTTGGCTCAGATGTGAAAAAAGCCACGTGTGTGGTACCAATTTGGCAATATCCCTGAGAGTCAGTGTACACGGCTCAAGTTTTTGCATCAAATGAAACACTTTCGTATAGCCACGCTGTGCTGGCGCCCTGAAACTGCAAACGTTTGAAACCGCGCTCTAGAGTGCAATCTTTGAAACTGCAACCTTCTTTCCAGCTGTGTGAACTGGCAAACTGCGAAGTCTGTGAAAGTGGCGACGATGGTAATGCTAATGCTAATGCTAATGCTAGCGCAAGTCAATGCATTCTGCAGTAGCCACCACCAAACTCAGACTAAACTCTCCACAGTGCACCGAAAGCAGGTCGAATATGACGACAGTCTGTTGAGGTGAATTCAGGTGTTTGTAGAATAATTTCAGAAGTCAAACTACGGCTGAATTTCTTTCATTCATGGCTGCTGAGGGCTCAGCAGCAACAGGAAGTGAACAACTTTGGCAGCTCAGACGGTATGTCATCACAACGTTACACCACCGTTACAAAGTTACAGAGCTTTTGGTTACTCATGTGGACAAACAAAATATGTCCAAACGTGGACATACCTTGTAGATGCAAAGGAAAGACCTACAGACCAACAATGTAGACAAGCAGGTGAGTGTCCTGGTCTGTCTAATCTAACAGACCTGCGACCTGGTCATCAAAAATAAATCTCTGTCATCACTAAGGTGACAGGCTCATCCGGTACAACAGCTTCCTTCTGCGGCCGGCGTCATTCAGGGCTCAGGTGGGACGAGGATGAAACTGTTCCTGCATCTTTTTTTAACAGATGTAGCAGCACACAGACGTAAAGCAGATGGTAACAATTTAAACTCTAAGCACATCTGCTGCCGGTCGCTGCACACGTCTGTGCATCATTAGAGATAAAAAGCTAATGTTGGGTTTTATATTAACTACCACACTGTTGCATGACTCCACCCCCGCCTGCATCGTGCCTAATACAACACGATACTGTTCATCAATGGTTGAAAGTTTAAGTTAAGTTAAAATCGACTGTTAGATTGTAAACACAGGACTGGAAAGGCAGACTGGCGAGGACATCAGTTACCTTGTTGGACATGATCATTTATTTATTTATTTATTTCAAAAATCTTTATTTGCTTTTCAACAGTAATTACAACACAGCAAATAAACAACAAACAAACAAAAAAGGCCACATCATCACAGTACTAACATGCATAGACATGAGGAAAAGTTCAGTCCCAACACAGACGATAATGCCGCAAACATCTGAAGAGAAAGAAGACAAAATAAATAAAATTTGCCAAATAAAGGGAAAAAAGGAATACTATTCTGTCTCATCACCCAAAAATATCAGTAAACAAATTTTCTTTATCGCCATCCATCTGTCATTCCTTTTGAAATGATCTTGGTCGTTCTTTTACTGGCGTATCTGACATGATGATGTTTGACGTCCGTGACATCCTTTTTTAGAGACGTATTTTAAATTTTAAAAATATTTTAAATCTCTGCAGCTCTTGTTCACCACAGACGTTACCTCAAGCATCAAACCAAAATCCCTTTTCATCGACGTGTGCCCGAGGTTTGGAGAATGATCTTTAGAAGCATTAAAACATTTTGTGTTGTTTGACCAGAGTCCATACATGTTGTTCCGGTCAGGTAAATTGACAGCATGTTCAGAGTAAATAATTATCTCCCACGCCTGCTTCCACCCACACTGGAATTCCTAAAGAGTTTAAAATAAAATGTTGCACAAAAAGGCTGCGATCAGCTGTGCTGTGCTGATCTTCCCAAAATGAAAATACACACATTACAAACTGCAGAACTTCTTTGAACAAAGAAATGAGAGATTAATGTGAGATTAATGTGATCACACTGTGCTGGCTGTGTGCTGTTATTGATTGTGTGCATGTGTGTTCCATCTCCCGTCATTCTGACGGCAGCGCTCTCTGTGCTTTATACTTAAAGCAGAAAAAGCCTGAACTGACTGAAAAGACATGTCACATGATGAGAATGAAAGCAAAGAGTCCTGACAGCTTCTCTTTTGTCTCTGAGGTTGTGAAGTTAGTTTGGGTGGATTTAGTGAAAGTGGGGATGATGGGAGATCTTCATGTGAGGACTCACTTGTTCGCTCTTCACCTGGAGCAAATCGCTGCAGTCTGAGCTGCTGAAGTCCGCTGAAAAACGCTGCACCCTCTTTGCCCGTCCGACAAATCACTGCTTCCTTGACTTTCGGTAACTGCTCTTTGGCAAACGGGTCATGTGAGACGAGTGAGCATCAAAACACCAAGTGAAATAAACTCAACACGCGTGCAGTAAATCCAGTAAACAAGACTTCATTTTAAACTTACAGGTATATTCCCAAATTCTTTGACATAGGGCCTCATTTTAGATTTCTACAGTCCTGTTCCTGTTGATAGAGACCATTTTCAGTTCGTTTGATGCAGTATGGAGTTTGGACGGCTTGATGTTTCGCTGCTAATGCTAGCGCAAGTCAAGGACTCGGTGCCATTCTCTACCAAACTCTGATTAAACACTCCTCAGTGCACCCAAAGCAAGTTGAATATGACGACAGTCTACTGAGGTGAACTTGAGTGTTTGTAGAATATTTTTAGAAGTCAAACTACGACTGAATTTTTTAAATTTGTGGCTCTGGTTAGCATTAAGAGCGACAGGAAGCTGACAGACTCTTTACTTCCTGTTGCTACTAAGCCACAAATTAAATAAATTTACTAAAATCTTCCACACTGATCAAGAAGTCCAGTTTAAAATGTAAATGACTTTGGGATGAAGGTGCAAAGACTTTAAAAGCACTTTCACCAACAACAGTTCATGTTTGACGAGTGACGTACATACTTGGTCCAATGTGAAAATGACAGTTATAGTTTTGCAGGAAGTGACACGGTAAAACGACGGAAAAGTGCAGTGACTTCCTGGAGACGTGTCATCACTGCACCACTGTGCAGACTCACATAAGTCTTCAGTGTAAAGTATGTACAGTTAAAACTGCAGTTTACTTGTAATTCTGGTGATTTACAAATGGCCCTGATCAGGTTTCATGTCTTCTATCAGTGAGCAAACATTGAGACATTTAACAGGTTCCTGTATTTAAACGTGCATCGCGTCCTCTCCCTTCGCTCAGGCTACCTTGCATGTGCACAGTGCAGTGATGCTGGTGGAGCTGACCCTGCTGTGAGTCATCCTGCATCTCTCTGTGCTGTTCGCTGTGATCCATGTTGGAGTGGTGCGACGCTGCCTTTGGCTCTCCGAAGGAAAGTGGAGCACAGCTCTGAGCCACAGGCAGAAATACCAGGCCTAACTAGGACATGTCAAGAAACGGGGCTAGCGGTGGGGCGTCTCTCACAGAGTTCTACACGGAGGAATGATGAAGTGTCTGAGGGAGACACTGACTCAGTTCGGAAGTTCTTCGTTTGCTGTATTGTTGGTTATTTACTGTTTCTGGTCTCTTGCCTGTAAACAAGTCACAACAGTTGTTTTTGCAGGATGCTCTACATGTGTCCAGGTGTGCCGGTGCTACAGTGACTCATTCAGTTCGAATATTTATACCCAATTTTTTATGTACAGGATGTGACCCGATATATGTGTTGGACTATGTGACATGCTGTGTTGCATCACGGCCTAAACGTTTTATTGGTTTACTGATTCTGTCGGCTGATTTTGGCCTGTCGCAGATATGTTGGTTTTGGTGTTCATGTTCTCTGATATGCGCTGATAACAAAACTGTTTATGAGGCTGAAAAAATGCTTCAACTTTTTAAAAAATGGTGTAATTACAAAGTTTGTCCAGCAGTGGCGCTCCATTATTTAATGACTATGCAGTGTTATCTACTTTAATAGCATACTATTAAGCACTCGTCAAGGGGACACCACCTCCATTGATTAATTACTTGGTTCATTACTTCGGAAGAAAATTAATAACAGCAAGAGAATCAGCAGTTAATACAATATTTAAAAGAATCAGTCTGATTGCATTGACCTCCATCTGTCATAACAGAAAACACAAATACGACTTAATTCTAGATTTTTAACAAACTACCAAGTATAATATGATTGAATCAAATAATACAGAAAAACATGTAACATTTTCTTATCTGTAGCTCAGAATGTGACCGTGAAGAAGGCCAGAAATAATGATAAACCATGTCGGCACTCCAATTAAATATGATGGTTAATGCTGGTTAATATCAAATGCACTCATATGATAACTGATTTTCTTATGTTGTAGTTTAAAGGTGGAGTCAGTAGCATTCGTTTTTCTGCCATTTGTGACAACACAACGTTCAAACTGGGCCCCTCCTCCAGAACTACAGCATGCTATACTGCTTACCTAATGTTACACAGCAAGTTACGTAGGAATATTTCATTTGTTCAAGCTAACCGCCAGTGTTTCGCACCTACCTGTCCAACGGAAAGCGGCGTCGCTCTTCCCAGCCTCTCCTTCAGCGCTCAACAGCGGCTGAAAGCCAAACCGAGACTCTGGAACATATTTTATCCGCTTGGCTTTTTTCCCTCACTGGGTCTATATTTTCTTTGCTCTGTGCTATGTCCACAATCATAACTTTTTATGTGTGTGTGTGGGGACACCCCCCCCCCAACACACACACATCCCAACAACTCCCACCCATACAGAAACGTCCTGAAGAAATGAAAACATCAGAATGCAGGCAGAGGGCGGTGTGTCTCCATACACAGTCACCAAACATCTGCAGAGGCCCAGAAGTGATGAATGAGCAGCATAACTTTTGTATTTATGTTTTACTGTTTTAGTGAAATTCTACTGACTCCACCTTTAAGGTGATTAGATTTCAAAATGGTGTCTTGTAGAGTGGAAGCAGAGTTATAACTTCTTAATATCAACATGGTTACATGTTCAAATAACACATAATACATAATTTCACACATGTAAGTCGAGTTCTGATGATTTCAGACACTTATGGTGAATAAAGGAGAGACAGAGAGGAGTGCATTTAGAGACGTGTGGTAAGATTTATGGCTGCAGACAGTTTTATGGTAGAAGAATGCAGGTGGCGTCGTGGCTGGCAAAAATCAACTCCTTCAGCGCTGTTCTTTGTCGTATCTGACGTCTTGAATCGATGAGGTCAAAGGTCGGTTGGAAAGAATTTAGTTTATCCTGTGTTGAGTAAGAAGTGTTTTCCTGTTCAGAGCTCTGATTGTTTGGGGAAAAAAGTTCATCCTGCCTCCATTACATTTAGTCAATATTTTGTAAATATGCATAATACTGGCTGATGCATCAAATATCAGAATTTCTTTGCTCCCTAATGTCAGTATGGGCTTTGACCTCAATAATCTCAAATCCATCAGGCCCTGGTCCGCGTGTATGGACTGCAGCAGTAAACAGCAGGGTTGATCTTTCATTTGCTCTCTGTTTTTACTGCAGGAGACCAATGAAATTGTGGCTATTAAGAAATTCAAGGACAGTGAAGGTAAGGAGACAACATGTCCTCATCAGTGTTTTTATTTTCACATCATTCAGTATCTTTAGTTCTGTTGGGATGCATCCCATCCGCATCACCTCACGTCATCATGAGGGCCCTCTGTCTCACCTCCCTGCAGAAAATGAGGAGGTCAAAGAAACGACACTGCGGGAGCTTAAGATGCTTCGCACGCTCAAGCAGGAGAATATTGTTGAGCTGAAAGAGGCCTTTCGCAGAAGAGGAAAGCTCTATCTGGTGTTTGAGTATGTGGAGAAGGTCAGCTCTTCCTCTGGTCTGCTCTCGTATTTTTAATGTTTCTGTCATGAGTGATGTTTCATCCTGATTGTTTCATTCTGTTTGTTTCTCCTGTAGAACATGCTGGAGCTGCTCGAGGAGTTACCCAACGGTGTGCCCACTGAGAAAGCGCGCAGCTACATCTACCAGCTGATCAGAGCAATTCACTGGTGCCACAAGCACGACATAGTTCACAGAGGTGAAGTCACCGTCTTCTTACTTTTGTCTTACTTAATAATTAAAAGAGGAGTTTGTTTTTTTGCACATTAGGCCTTATAATAAGGATATTTATGATCATATATGATGTTCAACGGCATTATTATGACAACTGGTGCAGTCCTGAGAGCTGGAGCTCGTTGCTGACGTCACCACTAGCTGAAAACAACAGAGGAGCAAGTGCACTCAGGACAGTCCATCAAAAAATACAATAAAGGCTCGTTTTAAAAGACGTGAAACTCGGCAAATGTTTAGTGGTGTCCTCTCATGTGACGACACTAAAACATGAAGCTAAACATAGATATATAACTGAAAAGCAGTTCTTTCAGCTGCAGCTTCTGCTTCAGAAAACAAACAAACAGCTGTTTCCGCGTTATATATCCGTTTTTAGCTTCATGTTTTAGTGTTGGTACATAAGAGGACACCACTAAACATTCGGCAATTGTTCCATCTTTTAAAACAAGCATTTATTGTATTTTTTGATGCACTGTCTGAGTGCTGATGCTCTTCCATTGTTTTCAGCTAACAGTGACGTCAGCAATGAGCTCCAGCTCTCAGTACTGTACCAGTTTGTCATAATAAAGCTGTAGAACATCGTATATGATCATACACATCCTTAGTATAAGGCTTAATGTACAAAAAACCCTCCTTTAATATAAGAACTAAGAGTGATGTGAGAGTGTTTGTTTGGCAGAAAAGAGACTTCTGGACCATATTGGATCCTCACTCTGGTCCACAAAGCTCAGTGTTTACCATTGGACACCACCTGTGCTTAGCTTTTGGAAATAATGAGAACCATGAACACATTTGTAGTAAAACAGTGGTTTAAAATGATTTCTGACATGTTGTTACCAACCGCTTTATTGTTCAAAGGATGTGAGCTTTTGGGCAAATCAGTGGCAGCAGAGCAGGAAAGCAGATGGCCCATGTGAGCTTTTGGCACAATGAATGCGATAGAGCAGGCATCCAAACGGCCTGTGGTATCCCCAGGCACACATATGACAGTGTCATCCAGGGATTTGATGTATAACTTATGGTATGTCTTGACAGTCTGTAAATTTTCTCTGCTAGAATTTGAACCCTTTATTCTTTGTGTGCCGTAAAGTGAAAGGAATCAAATCTTTTTAGCGAGACGGACGAAGACGTGGTGGCAGGAACAATGAGGATGTAACGATGTGCTCTCATGTGTTTTCTTCCTCCTCAGACATAAAACCAGAGAACCTTCTCATCAGCTCTGATGACGTCCTCAAGTTATGTGACTTTGGTGAGCACATACATCAAAAACTCTCACTGTAAGAGCTGCAAAAAAGGTGACCACACAGTTCAAAGCTGTGATATAAAGGAAGTATTTCCAACTGAGCCTATATTTGGCTGAAGCCCGAGCTTCAGAGGGGAAGCAGGCAGCCTTCATGCGGTTACCTAAAGCTTTGTGTGCAGCCGTCTCTCCTGACTCCCAGGCTCACTCATCTCAATTAATGAAACGTGTTGGAAAGCAAGAGGCTAATCATGCTTTGATTCAATCTGGTGGCTTCACAGCGAAACGGGGGGAAACGGAAA
The DNA here is from genome assembly GCA_029783665.1 of Naso thynnoides. Classification (NCBI taxonomy): domain Eukaryota; kingdom Metazoa; phylum Chordata; class Actinopteri; order Acanthuriformes; family Acanthuridae; genus Naso; species Naso thynnoides. The sequence continues at coordinate 27,161,807 of JAQLOL010000020.1, forward strand.
ACATGGTGTAGCCAACATCACGTAAGCAATCTGTAGTGAGAGACTAAAGACGTGCTGTTTGCTCTGTGTCCGCCAAAGGCATCGAGAGAGGAGACACAGGCCAAACAGACGCCGCTCTGAACATTTACATTTGGGACGGTGTTCGACTGCACCATTATTTTTATTGTATGATGTTTTGATTTGAACTGGCAGCAAGTTTCAGAAATTACCAAAGTCTGAAGGAAAAGCATCAGTGTGTTTCAGATTGAACATTTTTCCTCTTTGCATTTAGGGCACTGGGGTTCACTTCTTTTCTTTCTTGCAGAGGGTTGGATGAGAACATTAATTACTTTTAGCTCAGTATGTTAAGCATGAAGCTGCAGCCAGAGGATAGTTATCTAGCTTAGCATGTAGCATAAATATGAGGAGACAGCTGACCTGGCTCTCTCCAAAGTTTCACATCCACCCTTTAAAAAATAACTGGATCAATAACATGCAATTTTAGAGGAGCTACAGATTGTTTTAATCCTTTGAACAGAGAGAAACTAGCTGTTTTCTCAAGCTAATAATCTAGGCTAAGCTAATCATTTACTAGCAACAGCTCTGTTTAGCGTACATACACATAAAGGTTGAAGTACTCATTGACAGTTTCAGTACAGTTTGTGGTCAAATGTCAGGATTTTAATAAAAAAAAAAACAATATTTACCTAAATAGTTAAAATCTGACTGAGAGGACGTGTTAAACAATATCCAAGAATCAAGTCAAAGGTTGACATTTTAGTTGGGATAAATCATCTCTCATGAGATTCATGAGATCCTACTGTTTACAGGCTATAGCCAGCCATCGGCTAGTTTAGTTTAGCTCAGACACTGCAACCCCAGATAAAAGACTAGCTTGTCTTTGTCCCATGGGAAAACATCTGCCAACCTTCCTCTTCTTCTTCTTCTCTTTATTGGCGACTTGCAACCTGATGGAGCATTATCACGGCCTGCTGTATCACTGTTATACTTGTTTTTAACCCCCTTGATCAGTCCAGTGTTTTGTAGCTAGGTGAGGATGTGTTTTAACATCTTTTCAGAGTCATTAGCAAAGATTTTTTTAATGTCTATTAGTTTAATTCCTTCATGTTCCAAATCTGCTGACCTAGTGAAGCTTACTTTACCTTGTGAGGCAGCTGGATGTGGGACACCATGTGATCATGTGATAATGCAAATCCATTTTTTCAGACTCAGGCTATAACTTGTGCCCTGACCACTTTTGTTCAGACAAATCATTGTCCTATGAGGAACTGTCTGCAGGTACAGGCGTGGTGTGACGAGTATTGGTGGGACAAAATATCAATATGGCAATATATTGTCGTGCTGACTCCTGAGATACAACTATCAAATCACTGCAAGCAGATTTTCCTGCCTATTTGATTCACAGCAGCATCACTGCTTTGTGTCTCCTCATGGTAGCGCTGTGCCATGAGCGAGGAGT
>JAQLOL010000020.1:27163365-27177418 GCA_029783665.1 Naso thynnoides
ACAACCTCTTTTTTCCCCCGAACCAGAAAGCCACCCCACCTCGTAAACCTCTCTCTTAAAGGCAAAGTCCTTTGGTGAATGTCTCTCTCAGTGTCTGTATTGCGGGTCACCACACAGGCCCCCCCAGAATTCACCAAGAATAAAGGTGCCACAGAACAAGCACTCCAAACAGAACAGCTACCCACCAAAATAGTGAAACAGAACAGTCCAGCATAGAACAGTCCACGGAAAAGTCAACGTGCCGGGGGGCAGACCAGGCGGCCAAAACAGTTGCGCTTAATAGGAGGGGGGATAGGGGCAAAGGGCGGGGCCGGAGCCTGCGCCAAAACTGGGGGAGAGGGGGGTCAGGGTTTGATGCCGCAGCAGGGGGGTGCCCCCGCCGTGGAGGCTGAGCCAGCTGAAAAGGCTCTCCAATATCCACATGAGCAGGCTTGAGATGGTCTATAGCCACCCGCTATGCCTTGCCCCTCCATATCCACAACAAAGTTCTTAGACCCCGCCTCCATGACGTGGAAGGGTCCATCATAGGGGGGCTGCAGTGGAGCCTGATGGCCATCATGGCGAATGAAAACTTACTTGGCTGACGGCAGGTCTTTGGGCACATAGGACTGGGAGAGGCAGTGGTAAGATGTGGGAATGGGGGCAAAAGCATCAGCGATGCCCTGGGACACCATCCGATAACAGGCGACCTACCATGGGGCTGTGACATCTGGGAGAAACTCTCCCGGGACGCGCAGAGGCTGGCCATACACCAGTTCAGTGGATGAGGCCTGCAGATCTTCCTTGAGGGCAGAGCGAAGGCAGAGCATAACCCAAGGGAGGCGGTAATCCCAGTCGCCGTCGTAAGGCTGGCCTTAAGGGTGGCCTTCATGTCCCGATGAAACCGCTCACAAAGTCTGTTTCCCTTTGGGTTTTACGCTGTAGTGCGGTGGACCTTCACTCCCAGGACCTCGGCGACTGCAGTCCAAAGCTCTGACGTGAACTGTGGACCTCTGTCCGAGGAGAGGTCATAGGGTGTGCCGAAACGGGCCACCAAGGACATAATGAATGCCCGGGCAATCTCAGCTGCAGTAGTAGAGGACAAGGGAACAGCCTCTGGCCACCTGGTGATCCTGTCCACCATGTTGAGGAGGTAGGTGAAACCACGGGAGGGGGAAAGGGGTCCTACCAGGTCCACTTCACATGGTCGAAACGCCTCTCTGGTACCTCGAAGGGCGCCAAAGGGGCCTTGGTGTGATGTGTCACCTTGGCACGTTTGCCCTCCACAGGAGGTAACCCAGGCCCTGATGTCCCTCCGAAGGCCAGGCCAGTCCTTGCCAGCCACGTGCTGGATGTCAATGGTGTACTCGGAGATGGCAGAGAGCTGACGCTGCTGTCGACCGGACCACGGCTCTGAGGTCTTGGCCATGGCGAACATCAGTGGCTTGTGGTCAACAAAAGCTGTGAACTGTCGGCCCTCCAACAGGAACCTGAAGTGTCGGGTGGCGAGGAAAAGCCCCAGGAGCTCTCTGTCAATGGTGCTGTATTTTCTCTCGTTGTTTCTGCTGAAAAAGGCCAGCGGCTGCCAAGCTCCACCCACCCACTGCTCACACACCGCCCCCACGGCGTGGTCCAAGGCGTCCATCGTGAGGGCAACTGGGGCAGTGGGAGATGGATGTGCCAGTAGAGCAGCATTGGCCAGGGGCGGTCAGTGCTATGCGGAGACCAGCCCACCTCGTCCGTAGGTCTCTTGCCTCGTAAGGCCCCATACAAGGACTACATTAGGTAGGCCGCGCGGGGGAGGAAACGGTTGTAGAAGTTTACCATGCGCAAGAACTCCTGCAGGGACTTCACAGTGCGGGGGCATGGGAAACTGGTGACGGCGTCCACCTTGGCAGGGAGTGGGACGTCCCCCTGCGGGGTGACGTGGTGGCTGAGGAAGGTGATGGACGAACGGCCAAACTCGCACTTGGCCGGGTTGATAATTAGTCCATTCTCATTGAGCCGCTCAAATAGCTGCCAGAGGTGTGTCAAGTGGTCCTCCGTGTACGCACTGGCCACGAGAATGTCGTCCAAGTACACAAACAAGAACGGCATGTCACACAGCACGGAGTCCATCAGGTGCTGAAACGTCTGCGCCACACCGTTGAGGCCAAAGGGCATCCGCATGAACTCGAAAAGGCCAAAGGGCATAATTACCGCTGTCTTGGGCACGTCCCGTGGGCAGACCGGCACCTGGTGATAGCTGCGCACCAGGTCCACCTTAGAAAAGATGGTGGCGCCTGCCAGGTGGGCAGAGAAGTCTTGTATGTGTGGCACAGGGTACCAGTCGAGGGTAGTGGCGTTGTTCAGGTGACAGAAATCGCCGCAGGGGCGCCAACTGCCATCAGCCTTGGTAACCATGTGTAGGGGGGAAGCCCACAGGCTGTTGGAGCGACGCACGATACCAAGGCGCTCCATGGTGGTGAACTCCTCCCTGGCGATCATAAGCTTGGCAGAGTCAAGGCGCAGAGCGCGAGCATAGACTGGAGGACCGATGGTGGTGATGTGGTGCTCCACGCCATACTTTGCCACCGCCAATGAGAACGTGGGTGTGGTGAGGGCAGGGAACTCGGCCAGCAGGCGTTGATACGGGTCTCTGGCTGCAAGCATGTAAGACGGGTAGAGTGCTCCAACCCCTCCATGTGTGCAGGGGTATAAAGCAAAAGAGAGGGCTTCCATCAGGAGGCAGTTTGTAACATCCACCAGCAGTCTGAAAGCGCAGAGGAAGTCCGCCCCCAGGAGTGGCGTGGACACAACAGCCATGACGAATTCCCAGCCAAAACGCCGCCCACCAAAACACACCTCCACATACCTGGTGCCATAGGTCCATCTGCGGTCCGTGTCAACCTGCCATGGTGTCCACAGGCTGTGCCGGCAGCATGCGCTGAGCACCCGAATCAACAAGCATACGCTGGCAAGACAAGGTATCGGTGACAAACAACAGCTTGCAGACACTGCCATTGCCCACAGCTGCTAATGAGCGCCGGCCCTGGCATTTCCCAGTACACTGAATCTGCATGGTTTGCAACACTGCTTGGCCTTGACTCCAAACCTGGCATGATAATAACACAACCAGTCATCACGCTGTCGGCGGGCCGTCACTGCAGCAGCGGTGTCTCTAGTGTCCTCCAGGGGCAGGGGCGGGGCCGAGGTGTGCTGGGCCGCAGCTGGGCCGCGGTAGTCTTTGGATGAGGAAAGGGGAGAACTGGCCAGCGCGGTGCGCACAGGTGCTGGAAGCTGGCGTAAGAATATGTGGGTGAAAAGGAATGAGGGATCAGCTGAGCCCAGCACAGCATTAAGTCGGGACGGTTTGCTGTCGCCGAGGCCATTCAGGGACAGCAGGCGGTCTGCTTTCTCTAGCTCCGATAGTTCATAGAGTTTCAACAGGAACGCCTTGAGTGTGTCGTACTTGCCGTCAACCGGAGGAGCCTCCAGCAGCACCATCGCCCTGGCCGTCGTTAAGACGTCCAATGCTGCTACAACATTGAAATACTTTGTAACCTCCTGTGTTATTCCTCTCAGCTGGAACTGGGTCAGCTGGAACTGGGCTTCGATGTGCTGAAACAACGGCTGTTGGTTGTGCTGCCAAAAGTCGGGCAACTTGATGGTAGCGGCATAGATGTTAATGCTGGCATAAGCCGCGTCGTTAGCAACGCCCGGCACCGTGGCGTTGTTGTTGCTACCGTTGTTGTTCGACATAGCAGTAATCACGTTGGGGTAACCAATGTGGAGGTGTAATAAGTAACCAGACAGGAGACAGAGACGCGTCGAGTCAGCTTTACTCTCCATTCACAATAATGTACTGCACAGTACAGTGTGTGATTCAGAACCATCACAACCTCTTTTTTCCCCCGAACCAGAAAGCCACCCCACCTCGTAAACCTCTCTCTTAAAGGCAAAGTCCTTTGGTGGATGTCTCTCTCAGTGTCTGTATTGCGGGTCACCACAATATTATAATTATCATGTGTATCGCATATCATATTTTATTGTGAGTTACCGTGTGATTTCCACTCCCAGTGACAACCAGCATTAGAAGTTACTGTGTGATTCATTCACTAACAGAAAAGCAAAGAACAGCATTGCAGGTTTTTCTCAATGAAAAGTATATTTGTACTCTTCTCCTTGTCCCACCATGGGGAAACAGTTGTGACGCTGGTGAATCACATTGGCAAGAAAATCCGTTTGCAGCGACATGTTATTTTAATTAAAATATTGATATTTGGTGCCAGCAATTGGATAATTGTATCTCACATGTCAGGACGACGATATATGCTGTTTCAATATTTTGTACCACCTCTATTAAACCCTATTCAGCATTGATAGAAAAACTTTTACTTGGGCAATGTGTCACAAGAGGGCTCATCATCTCTCCTATGTAAGTGCAGTGTTTGTCTAACTCAACTACTTTCTAACCTGTGAAGCACCTCCATGTAATAATGAGTGTCCAGAGAGGTGGCCCGGCTCAAAGCATTTTTAGGTGTCTCAGCACGTCGAGCTGAGAAAGCGCCTCATTATACTACCTGGCTTACTTTGTCTTCTCTTGCCAGGCTTTGCACGTAATCTCTCTGAGGGGACTGATGCCAATTACACTGAGTATGTGGCCACTAGATGGTACCGCTCTCCAGAGCTCCTACTCGGGTTCGTCCAGCTTATTTTTTAACCTCAAGCAGGAGCTCAGTCACTGCACTGTACTGTAGTAGTTATTCTTATGCCTGGCTATAATCACTAGTATCCTAAATCTCTGGCTCTAGGGCTCCGTACGGGAAGGCGGTGGACATGTGGTCAGTGGGCTGCATCTTAGGAGAGCTGAGTGACGGACAGCCTCTGTTCCCGGGGGAGAGCGAGATTGACCAGCTCTTCACCATCCAGAAAGTGTTGGGACCCCTGCCACCAGAGCAGATGAAGCTCTTCTACAACAACCCCCGCTTCCATGGACTGCGGGTAAAGCTGCTCCTTTCCTCTTCCTCCATCACTCTGGACTCAGCCTCCTCTGCTGTATCTTTCTGCCTCCTTTCCTTATTTATTTTCTCTCCCTGTTATGTCTCTGCTCTCGCTGCTTGTTTGGTTTTTTTCTCTCCTGGCTGAGTTTGCTGTGCCATGACTGATTGGATCACAGTGACTCATCGTGTATCATGTATCCTGTATGCTCTGTGAAGGAAGGCTGTGATAAGTCCTCTGTGGCAGGATGATGCTACAACAGACCCAGGTCGTCCTCCCCTTCCCTTGTCTGCCCACACGTCAGGATATAATTATTAGTTTGATAAATACCCCTCTGTGAACACCTGCCTATGATTAGGAGGACACTGCGTTTTAAATATTTTGGCCCCGTCTGGCCTTAAAAATCGGTTAATGAGTGCAGGATTTTTTGCGGGTTGGAGCCTGAGCTCCTCTCTGAAGTCCAGCTTAGAAATACATGTATGTTTTCTTCTTCGTTAAGAAAGGCACATGTAGGACAGAGATGCTTCTTGAATAAACATCTGTGCCGGCTGTTGTTAGTGCTCGCTCTGTTCTCTGCAACATTTCTGTGCCTGTCGTCATTTTAAAGAGTAGAATGTATCACCCTATGAACAAACCTCCCCTGCGGACATTTACCTTTAAGCCCCTCTCTCACAGTCAGATTACAAGAATGATGTTTGAAGGAAGCACACAAACTGTTTTCATTAAAATATTAATGCATCAAACCGACGAGAAACCACTCAACACTTGTGAGTGAACACAGGACGTTTGATCGTCGTATCATGTTGGCCACCTACAGTGTGCTTTCTGTAACACTTGGAAATGTGTGATGTAAAAAGAACAGCTTCTGGACGTTTTTGGCAAGCAGCAGATTCACAGTAGTCAGAAGAAAATACTCTGTCAAAATGAAAGGTTGACACAGGAAGATTGAATGTAGAAGAAAGAGAAGCAACAGTGCTCCTGTGAGTCAGGCAACAGTGTTTGCAAAATGAAATTCAGGAGGAGCAGCGTCTGCAGGAGAAAATATAAAAAGACAAAATGGTCACAGTGTTAACATGATGTGTGGGCATTAGCAAAACATATCACAGGAGTACCATGATATAATACTATACAGCAAAGTTACACACACATACACAGTACAGTTACACACACACACACAGTACAGTTACCCACACACAGTACACTTACACACACACACACACACACAGTACAGTTACACACACATACAATACAGTTATGCACACATACAGTACCAGTATACACATGCAGTACAGTTATACACATGCAGTACAGTTACACACACATACAATACAGTTACACACACATACGGTACCAGTATACACATATAGTACAGTTACACACGTGCAGTACAGTTATACACACATACAGTACCAGTATACACATACAGTACAGTTACGCACACGTACAGTACCGGTATACACATACAGTACAGTTATACACCAATACAGTACAGTTACACACATATACAGTACCAGTATACACATACAGTACAGTTACACACACATGAAGTGCAGTTATACACACATGCAGTACAGTTATACATACATACAGTACTAGTATACACATGCAGTACAGTTGTAAACATACAGTGCAGTTATACACACATACAGTACAGTTACACACACATACAGTACCAGTATACATATACAGTACAGTTGTAAACATACAGTGCAATTACACACACATACAATACAGTTACACACACATACAGTACCAGTATAAACATACAGTACCAGTGTACACATGCAGTACAGTTGTAAACACATACAGTACCAGTATACACATGCGGTATAGTTATACACATGTACAGTACCAGTATACACATGCAGTACAGTTTGTAAACATAGAGTGCAGTTATACACACATGCAGTACAGTTACACACACATACAGTACCAGTATACACATACAGTACAGTTACAAACATACGGTACAGTTATACATACATACAGTACCGGTACAGTTAGACATACGGTATACAGTTATGGTTATGGTCATAGTTAGAGTTATGGTTATAGTTACAGTACCATTATACACAGACAGTAAAGTTATAAACAGACAGTACAGTTATACACACATACAGTACAGTTACACACACATACAGTACCAGTATACACATGCAGTACAGTTTGTAAACATACAGTGCAGTTACAAACACATGCAGTACCAGTGTACACATGAAGTACAGTTGTACACACATACGGTACAGTTATACATACATACAGTACCAGTATACACATACAGTACCAGTTTACACATGAAGTACAGTTGTACACACATACAGTACAGTTACAAACACATACAGTACCAGTATACACATACAGTACCAGTGTACACATGCAGTACAGTCGTACACACATACAGTAAAGTTGTACACACATACAGTACAGTTACAAACACATACAGTACCAGTATACACATGCAGTACGGTTACAAAACGTCTGGTGCTGATGGAGTCTTTGAAGTTAGTTTTGTCCTTGCTGATGTCTGCGCCGCTGCTTGCAGAACGTTATTGTCTATCCATGTGGATGGTCACATAGTTATGGTTATGGTCATAGTTACGTTATGGTCATAGTTAGATGGTCATAGTTATGGTTATGGTCATAGTTATGGTCATAGTTAGAGTTCTGGTTATAATTAGTTATGGTTATGGTCAGTTATAGTTATGGTCATAGTTTGAGTTATGGTTATAGTTATAGTTATGGTCATGGTTAGAGTTATGGTTATAGTTATGGTTATGGTCATAGTTTGAGTTATAGTTATAGTTATGGTCATAGTTAGAGTTATGGTTATAGTTATGGTCAGTTATAGTTATGGTCATAGTTAGAGTTATGGTTAGAGTTATGGTCAGTTATAGTTATGGTCATAGTTAAAGTTATGGTTATGGTTATAGTTATAGTTATGGTGCTTGGTGTTGACGGACCTTTAAAGTCATGCATAACAGCTATGACCCGTCAACAACATTCATCCACAGCGCCCCCTGCTACGTTGCCTCAGTTTTATTATTACTTAGCACCAAAACCACAGAATAAAGACTCATCTCCATCTCTGCACATTGACGGTTAGCGGTTATGATAGTTGACCAGTTGACTTCTCTGTGAAATCCTTATGTGGATCCAAATAAAGAATAAAGAATCACGGGTTGCAGATATTTTTGGGGGAATTTTGTGCCAGGAAATGTCGGAGAGAGGGAATAACATGCAGCAAAGAGCCACAGGGTGGAATCAAACCTGTGGCAACTGCAGCAAGGGCACACTGCGCCTCCGTACATGGGGCACCCACTTTACCAGCTGAGCTACCAGAGCGCCCCAGAGTGAGCCTTTTGAAAAACTCTTTGATTCTGCTCCTGTCCTCGAGGGTAAAGCTGTTTCCGTCCAGACTGCAGACTTTCCTGCTGACCCCGATGAGAATTTGTGATGCTCGTTCTTTCTCTTGCCTTTTGAGGATCAATAACTGCTCTCTTTGTGTTACAAATATTTGAGTTTGGGTGGTTGACATCACACACAATGAAAAGGTTGATCATACACACTCCGTTACACACAAGCTACAGATTGCTTGTTTTGCTCCCTAGCTACAAAGTGGTGACTATTCGATCATTTATCACTTGAACATTTGTTGTGGCTTCATTTTCGGCTGCGCTGTAATCCTCTCTCTTGTTCTAGTTCCCTGCTGTGAACCACCCCCAAACCTTAGAGCGGAGATACCTGGGGATTGTCGGCGGAGCGCTGCTGGACCTGCTAAAGGTACAGATCACACACCTGACAAAGCTGCTACGCTGCAGGGATGTTTTTATTTTCAACTTTTTATCTGGTTTCTCTTTTTTCCTGACAAAAAGACTCTCTGTGACCAGAACAACACAAATTTTCCCACTCTGAAAACTTGAAATCGGATAATTGCATCATTACGGCTGTATTTACGCCATGACTGGGTGATGCCTCTTCAACGCTTCAGCATCTCCCGGCTCATATCCTGGTTCCAGGCCTGCTGTTATTGCTGTGTCTGCACTGTAAACAGGAGCTCCATGTCAAGAATGTGGGCTGAGCTTGTGCACTTGCGCTTTTCCCAGTAGATAATGACTCACTGCTAACATAATGTCATCTAAAAACTGACTTCAGCAAGGACAGGCATGTCTCTCATAACTACTATATAATTTGGAAATTAGCAAAATGTGTTTTGCTAATTGCTAATGCAAAGCTGCCTGGCTGGTAAAGAGTCTGTGATGTCTGTTTTTTAGATCTGTTGTTGTTCAGAGAAGGTATGAAAAGCTGCCACTATGAATTTTTTGTTATTTTACCTCCGAGTTCACAAGCTATCTTCAGTTCACAGGTTTTATTGGAGTCTATGGAGACAGGTGATTAATCACATTTATTTGAGCAAGCAAAAGGCAAATGTCACAAAGCATATTCCACATCATTGTTTGGCCCGTCTGCTGACTGTAAGACAATTAAATGTAGCAGCAGCCTGACTTTTCTGATAATGACGATGACTCAGAATAGCATGGCTGTTGCAGCTTGTGGATGTTCAACGGGCTCCCTCTCTGTTTGTCATCCAGAACCTGCTGCTGCTGAACCCGACAGAGCGTTTTCTCACAGAGCAGAGTCTGAACCACCACGCCTTCCAGACCCTGCGGCTGGTGGAGCGCCCCGGCCCACCCACACCCACACCTGTACGCTCCTCCAAGAGAAAACCTCATCACGGAGACAACACCACCCCCAGCAGGTCAGTGGTGAGCACTGTGGCTGCTTTGAGCTCATCAGTGCCTCTCCCTGTTGTTCACATGCATTAGACGATGTGTTTTGTTTGTTGGTGGTTTTTTTGTGCAAATGTGACCCATTGTTTTCAGCCGATGACCCCCGAAGACCATCTGTGTTATCTGCAGCAGTCACAGGTTGTGACATTTTTGCTGACTCTGTTGTAATGGTTTTGTTTGATTCTGTCATAGAAAGACCCACAAATATCACTTTCTTCACCAACAAACACACAAGATTCAGTACAACACAAACATGATGTGCACGAATAAAAAATGAAACTAAATGTAAAAGAAATAATGTTCGATGCATAAATGCAAAATAAGCATCACACAGGATAATAACAACTCAGAATTTAAATGTCTTATTTCCAATGTGCTCCTCGCCTTTCTGTAAATCCAACGATGACATATTGCCATGTCAATATTTTGTCCCACTCCTAATAGAAATGTCTTTAGATACTGAAACTTGTTTAACCTGCTTAATGTCACCATTGTAGTCATTTAAATGACCTATACTTAAAAAGTTGCTCTTCATTGTATTCTGTTTCCACCAAGCAGTGCAGTAGTGTTTGCTCCTCCTCACAATGGTAAACTGTGATCTGACTTGCATTTCCACTGCAGATGATACCTTACATGGTAGGCGGGGTTTATGCTGGATGGTGATAGCCGCCTCACCTTAGTCTGTAATGTAGCTGTAATAAAAATCTAAATTGAAATGTATCTTAGTAAAATAAAATGAAAATAGACAGTAATATTAATATTAGCACCATGTTTCAGTAAATAGATATACTATCTGTACATACAGAGCCTCAGAGGCAGCAGTGGTGTTCTGTTTAACTGTACATTCAGAGAAACTCACGTAGCAGCTTCAATTATAGATTTTATCTGAGATATTTATTTTCTTTAAAGAAATTATATTTAAAAATGCTACAGAAACATAACAGCTGGCGTTTCATCTCTAAAAAGCTGCACAGATCGTCAGTTCATTGGAAAGTCAGGCTGCTGCTGCCAGATGACCGGCTGCTCTCACCGACGAGCTGCTGCTCCCAAAAATTTTGACACGCCACAAACATTATTTGGATCAACTGACTACATATTTGGAATCCACCTGATTAGATCCTTGCTTCTAAAAAAATATCTATATAAACTTACTGAAATGATTTATTAACAGTCCTACGATGACACTTAAAACAGCTTTTTGCCTGCTCACAGTCAACAGACTGCAGTCAGTGTGTGTGGCTCGTCCCTGTTGGAACCAGATCAGTGTGTCGGCACCCAAATGGAAGGGTGCCAAAAAGCAGGACAGTACAGATCGATTATTTTATTACCATTCACAACTTTTGACAATGGAAACACAAATAAGAGCATATCGTACCAAACCAAACAGTGCTGCTTGGTGGAAACAGGGTTTATATCTGAGTGTTAATATTATCACAATAATGTTGAATTGAATCTTGGTCATTAAGGATATAATGTATCATCCCAATCTGCACATTTTAAAGCTAACAAAACTGAATGGTCATCATACAAAGCTCACAGTCACCTGCAGCTATGAAATCATTTGTATTTAATAGTAGGGTAGGGGTCTGAACACTGATCCCTGTAGAACATCACACACGACCCCTCCCACACAACAAGGTTAATCCACCAAATAGCCTCCAGTGTATGACTTGCCTTTGAGTGTTTGACATGCAGCATGTGTAGATGCTAATATTCCTCTTTCCTCTTGCTAAGGAGCCACGGGGGAAAGAGCTCAGGAAGCCACCGCTCCAGCAGCAGAGAGTGCTCTAGCTTGCCCCGGCACGAAGACCTCCACTCCAGCAATGACGGCTTTCTCAACGGCAACATGCCTGGGGCGATCAACCTCAGTCCCACTCTTCACCCGAAGAACTACCAGCCGCAGATCTACAACCACTCCACCTCGTGCAACATGGACCTGGCCAGCAGCAACCTGCCTCATCTGCTCAGTCCCAGCGAAGCCAAGAGCAAGGCCGACTTTGAGATGAACCTGGGGTCCAAGGTGTCTGACGGCCCTGGAGCCAAGTACCTCAAATCCAACTTCCGCTCACAGCAGAACCGCCATTCTTTTGTGGAGGGAAAGACCAACACGCTTCAATCAGGAGAGAAACACAGTCGACACAGCTACATGGAGTCCCACAGCTCCACGCCCTCCTCCAAGTTTGCCTACCTGAACTTGTCCAAGAGCTACGGTACGCTTAGCGACGCCAAGTCTGTGGGGAACTTAAATGATATGCATCTTTATGCTGATGAGCCTACATCTCGCTATTTCCCCTCAAGCTGCCTTGACCTCACAGCCCCCAGCAGCCCAGCAGCCCGTCGGGTGGACAGACTGGGACCCGGCACCGCTAGCAGAGGAAGCATGCGCTCTGACAGAGAGAGCAACACCCTGGACTCTTCTTATAGGCGCTCCTCCACCCGCCACAAGGCCTCAGAGGAGGGCAAGTCGTCAGAAGCCCTGGACCCTGGGGAGAGTGGCGTGGAAAGGAGTCACACTCACTCTCTGTCCGCCCCACATGACCCTCTGTCTTACAGTCAGGGATACACCAGCCCCTTCTCCTCCCAGCAACGGCCACACCGCCACTCCATGTACGTACGGAGGGACCACCAGAGGACACACGGGGCGGACGAGGGGCTGGCGGTGGGGCAGAGCGTGCCCACCCGAGCCAGCAGCCTCCAGCTCCTGTCACCGCAGCTGCAGCACCGCACGCTGCCTCGCCACTCTGGGGGCTCCTCCAGAGAGGAAGACATGAGCAGGGTCAGTCATCATCCCACATCAAAGCTGTCAAACCTGAAGGAAAGCTCAAGCCTACATGATCCAATCATATCAAATGCCCACACCCGCTTGTGTTGGGTAACTGCACCTCAGTCTCAGTCTCTGCAACAATGAGCCCAGGATTTATTCTGATGGCGTCTGAAAATATCATGATCTGTGTTCAGGTGTTCAGCCACAGCGTGTTAGTCAGTCTTTGTGGAAAAGCAGAGCATTGCAAGTGTAAAGAGTGCGGCTTTTGTGTTAGTATATACAGTAAATCATGTTGGCTGTATATTTATATATACTGTATAAGCGCATATAGTATATATAGTGTGTGTGTGTGCGTGTATTTGTGTGTGTGTGCGCTGCAGTGCTGAGCTCACTTCATGCTTCATCATGTCTCCATTAACAGAGCGAACAGGCACCCACTGAGGTCACCCACAGCAGACCCCCAATAAGGGACTCCACAAGGGACAACACCGCATCTTTTCACACACAGCGGCAAAAAAGCGAGGTCCGACATTCTGCCTGCACCCACCATTCCCACCCACATCCACACTCTCAGTAGACTGGATGTGGGTGAATACTGCTGTCATGAACTGCTCTCTCTCTCTCTCTCTCTCTCTCTCTCCTTCTGTGTCTCTGCACGTCAGATGCCTCTTCATTTTCTCTGTGTGCTTTGCTTCCCTTTAACGTGACGGTGGATTTATGATAGCACAGTCAAACTTGTCATCATTTCAATCTGATTCTGGTTTACATTTATAGTCTCTGCAGATGTTTTACTGTAATGACAGCTTATGAATCAGTACGCCTCCTTTTTTATGTTCCTTCAGGTAAATAAAAATATCAGCTCAGGTCGAGAAAAATGCAAAGCAGTTGGCCTTCAGTTTTTATGTGACTCGGTTTTCTGCTGTGACTCAGGTTGGCTTATATCATGACCAGCAAACAGAAGACGGGGGCTCGTCCAAAGAGAACCGCAACATCTACAGTGAATCCATGCCCAGGAGGGTGGGCAGTTTCTACAGAGGTCGGTTTAGTCACGCTGAGATATTTTTTTTACAGCACTGTGCAGATCAGGATGCCAGTTCAGACACTTGACTGCATTTAATAAAATCACAGATCTTATGTGTTCTTTGATCAGGTCCCACTTAAACTCACTGTGGGTAGAATTTTTATGTGATTACTCACCTTTCCAACACTGCATATTCAGACTCAGACACATTTTTAGGCCTAATAACAGTACTGATGTTTGAGAGCTTTAGAATCTTTCAGAATCTGCTAAAAATGTTTAAAAATAGAACATTAAATGAACAAGGATCCATTGTTTTATGGTTATTGAACATGAGTCATAAATATAAAATTCTGCAGCCATGCTTGTGTCTGTCAGGCTGTGCTCTAGTGGTGGGAATCACAGGGGAACTCACGATACGCGATACATGACCCACGATAACGATAATATCACGATACAGCGACTCAGCGATAATCGACACATTTCAGGACAGTCCCATGATGATCCATCAGATATCAGTCTGAC
>JAQLOL010000020.1:27185150-27199826 GCA_029783665.1 Naso thynnoides
AAAATATTAAAATATATAATTTACACTGACTTCAAGACATATATATATGTATATGTATGTATATATATATATATTTCTGCAAGTTTTGAAAAACACCTCCAGTGAAAACAGTGTCCTTTGATGCATATATATATATATATATATATGCATCAAAGGACACCAGAAATGTCCACCTGCCCAGACTTTGTTCTCCCTTAGCATCACCAAAGAGGTACAGGGAAGTCGAAGAGATGAAGGTCATGACAAGGTTACATGATGCAGCGTTCAGTGTCCCCCTTTTGGCAAGCAGCAGGTTGGCAGGAGGAGGATGGACAGTGAGGCAAAGCCGCCTCCGAACTCCTCAGGTGCACTTGTTCATGCACATCAGCAGCTCCAGTCTCACAGCGATGCGGGTGTGCCAGCCCAGCGGCAGCAGGCGGATGTAGCGAGCTACGATGGGTGGGCGCAGCAGGTTCTGTACTGTGGAGGAGCGGTCAGCGTTTCCATAGAAGACCTGAAGAGAAAGTCACGTGCATGTTAACATACACTACAATACTTTATTAGTCTTCTTGGGATCCATTTCCTCAGTTGAACTGATGGGTCCTTTCTGCTTTTGAAATGTGCAGAAGTTAGTTTCATATCAAAAATGGTGTTTTATTTTAATAAAACACCATTTTTGATATGTGGCTCTAATATGATGTTCTTAAAATGATTGGATCTGAAAATGTTATTGTCATTTATTGGAATCCAAACTCAACAGATGATCGACTTACAAGGATGTAAAAGGAAAGCAGCGTACACTTACAGCCTCATGAATGACAGACAATAGTATAAAGCATCACTAACAAAACTGTGGATCCATCCTGGTTGTTTATTATTGTACCTTTTTTTGTTGTTTTTGTTTTGTTTGTGCTCCATACCACAGCAACATGGTCAGGAGTAAAATAAATAAATCTAAGTATAAAATCCGACAAAAAGATTCAAACTGAATCAGCAGTCATGAATGTGCTGCAAACTCCAAATTTCCACATTTTTGATCACTTTAACTGCTGACAAATGCATGTTTTATTCATATTAAAAGTACCAAACCTTTACTTGTCATCTGTTGCACTTTTATACCAGAGAAAAACTCTGACTGCTGTTTTATGTGCTTACCCTGTTGTTTCCTGTCTGGTCTTTGTAATAGATCCAGTTGAGGGTTTCCACAGTGCGATACTGGACACTGTATTTAGTTATCCACTCATCAGCATCGCAGCGGCCTTGAGTGAGGATGCCAGACACCACACCCACCTCCCTCAGGTCGATCTGGATCCACTGATACTGGTCGTTAAACTTGGACAGCCATGCACACCTAACCGAAACAAACATATGTAAGCTTTTGTTCTGATAAACTCACTGAGAAAATGAGCAGAACCAGGTGGTGGTGACGTACCCAAAGCCTTGGTTGTTAAGGCGAGCCTTGATGGGGGTCCAGGAGGAGTACCAGCCGGTGTACTGCTCCTGATTGGAGCAGCTGATCTGGTCTGATGTCACCGATCCAGATTCGAAGCCCAGAGCTCTGTGGTAAGGGCACTCTGTAGAGAACAGACAGATGCCTTACTTTAAAACCTTTCACTTGGCATGATTTGTCCCTGATCATGTCTGGGCTCATCATTTCTTGTGTTCCACATTTGCAACACACAGTTTTACTGATACTGAACTCGTTAAACCCTCAAAGGCTTGTTGAGGTGGAAAAGGCTGATCAGGACATCTGATGTGTGCTGCGTTGCTTAGTATCACGCTATTAGGTGAAGGGCAGGTCTTATTTCTGGCTTCCTAATCTGCTCATCACATTCCTGCACAGGTAATGAGATTATCTAACAGCATTTGTCCTTCCAGGCCTCTTCCTCACAGTTGCTCATTTCTTTAACCCAAACTGGTAACATCTCTGCAACAGCTCCAACGCCATTTAGGTGGAAGTAAGAACAGGTTTGCAAAATGTCAGAATCATCAGAAGGTTATTGTGCACCACTGCAGACAGACTGAGCCAAGATTGAAATACATATGCACACAGACAGCTACTGCATCATCAAAGACACCAGCTGGAGGTCTCTTTGTGCACAACATACCTGATATCTTGCCATGTGATGTTCCCATTTTGCACCCCATTTATCAGTTTTTAACAAACTTTCCAGACTTATTATGAACAGACATCAAACAGCTTTGCGGGACTAAAAGTCAGCTCAGGTCATGTGATGTCACCTGGCATGCAGTTCAGTGGGTGACCCTGAGGTGGCGGCGGTGGTGGAGGTGAGGTCGGCGGGACAGGTGGGATGACGGCAGGGATACGTGTGGGTGAATCAGCAGATTCACAGTCACAGGTGCAGGCTTTGATGTTCCGTGTCCACGTCTCAATCACCTGCTGGTCCTCCTCCTGCAGCTCCTCATCCTGGACGGCCTCCCCTTCCTGGACGGCCTCCTCCTCCTGAGGGCCGTGCACACACACACCATTAACCCAGAGGTGCATCAGGAGTCAAATTAACATTACAAACTTACTTTAGGTGGTTTAAATCATGGAGTTTATTACCTCCTGGGAGTGAACAGCGATCAGGGCTGTGCCACATCAATAGATGCATGAAATGTAGAAGCAGATGGTGACATGAGACGTGAAAGCTAAAACTAAATTTAACAGAAGATACCTCTTAAGCTTAACTATATTATTTATTTTGACAAATTAGTGTAATGTTTGCAGGTATTTTCAATACTTTACTGTGACAAGTATCACTAAATGTTTTGCATGATTTGTGTGCATGTAACCGGAGTAATCCTGAATTAAGAAAAACATATAAGATCAAAGAAAAAGAGGATTTTTTTTTCATGAACATCCCAACAGCTGCTAATTGGCTGGTATCAACACATTCCTCTTGATAAAGCATGCTAAAATCCAAATTTCGTTGCTGCAAATTGACTACATGGTATTTTTTTTTATTCGGCAGAACTCATCATGCATTATGATTTAATAATATCCCTGGTGCAGGTGCACAGTGACTTACCCCGAGATAGAAGCAGGAGAAACAGCACAGCAGCACATCGAGCAGTGGCCTCCATCTTTCTCTTCAGCTGTGCTGGAATGAAATGTGTGCTTGATACCCAACACTAGTGGATAGGATTACTGTAATCCACTCCTTCCAAGGGCCTTATCTAAATACTCGACATTGGCCTTGACACCTCCCATAGGCTCGTCTTGCTGTACTGTGACTGCAGTGAATGCCATCAATCATGAATCAAGAGTGGGAATCATTCTTCATGGTGGTGGCGTCTTCATTGTTACAACGCCATCACCTGTCAACGCTACAACTTTCTCATGTGCTTGAATACACCACTCAAAACAATTCACAGCCATCACAGATTTTCACCTTAATATTTTAAAATTTAGAACACTAGCCCAAGTTCTGCCAGGTTTCCTTTTTGTATGTGAGCTGTCATCACAGGGGCGTGTCAAGGGAGTGACCAGAGGGGGCACGGGCCACCTCTGTAATCTGATGGGCCACCCCAGGTGTCACCCTATTTGATTGGTTATCTGCCCAGCCAGAAGTGGGCCTCATTGATACGTTGGACGAGTAGAGGTGATATTGGCGGACAGTTCACACGGTGCAAGTTTTCACATCAAACAAAACACTTTTGTTGTGGTTCAACCTTCCTTTTACATGACAGCGGCGTGCTGGTGCCCCTGAAACCACAAACATTTGAAACTGGGTCCCAGAGTGCAATCCTCTGAAACCGCAACCTTCTCTCAGCTTTGTAAACTAGCAAGCAGAGTTCCTGTAAATGTGGTGACGACGCTACTGCTAATGCTAGTGCAAGTCAATGCACTCTGCTTTAGCCACCACCAAACTCTGATTAAACTCTCCACAGTGCACCGGAAACAGGTTGAATATAACGACAGTCTGTTGAGATGAATTTAAGTGTTTGTAGAATAATTTTAGAAGTCAAACTACGGCTGAATTTCTTTAATTTGGGGCTGCTGAGGGCTTAGCAGCAACAGGAAGTGAACAACTTTGGCAGCTCCGATGGTGTGTAATTACAAACTTAGACCACCAGCTACCAGCCTGATATGCACACTCAATTCAAACTCTATTTCACACACACACACACACACAGCACAGCGCTTTGTGTAAACACGGACATATTTTGAAGACGCAAAGCAAAGCCTTTCTGTTTTTAGTCGGGCTGCTCCCACGTAAACATGGTCTTAATCTTAAACCTACAAGGCGTAAAAGCACTTTTTAACTTTAGCACAGTTTTGTAAAGCAAATAATTATACCATTTATTATTTATCATTGTGTTCTCCTTTTTTATCAAGTTAGCTAGGCTCCTGGATTTTTATTTTGTTGGCTCTTTTTCACTGTGATTCTATTTTTAAATGTGTCATTTCTTCATTTGTATTTAACCATTCTTTTTAAAGTACACATTTTCAAAAAAAGCAGATGAAAGCTTTATATTACATATGTGTGGTGCCAGCCACTCTGTGTTGTGACTGGTAGGTCTATTTCATTTTTAAATTAAACTTTAAGCACCATAATGTCAGTAACTGTAAGTAGACATGGGCAGAAGGGGGAAAAAAAAGCTAAATTAATACTATTTCCATGCTTGTATTGCATGCGCACGTGTGTTGGTAGGCTACTTCAAGTCACTACACGGTCACTGACATATCGCCCAATCCCACATGCCACCCTGGCATAAGTCAGTGTCCTTCTTGGGACAGCCCAGTTTAATAGTCTGGACACGTCTCTGTGATGCCATCTGATGAAAAGAGGAAAATCGGCAAGAAAGAGAGCAAGCATGATTCCCAAAATGTTCAACTATTTTGCTTTGACTGTGCCCTGTTGATAGACGAAAACAGTATCCTGGTTCCCTGAACAGAGAAGCCTATGTTTGGCCATTTATGGTGATGTAATCTATTGATTGGCGAGAGAGTTTATTTCAAGTCAGCCAGCCAGTCAGTGAGCGAGCAAATGGCATCGCTGAAGCCCTGATGTCACATTTCAAGGGGGTGCAAGAGGTCAAAGTGCTCCACGCAGGGCCGAAAACCACAACAAGTATCATTTTGGCTCCTGTTTTGCTCATGTTCTCTCCCTCAGGATAGAAGACTATATATCATTTGTAATATCAGACACACTCCATACTCTCAGCTAGCTGTGATGAAGAAAACAACTCTCGGTTCTTCCGCCCAGATTTAAGCGCTCAGCTCAACCCTGATGCCGCTGTGATGGACAGAACCATCCTCCAGCTGTGATTGGTTCACATACGAGCGAATCACATCCGCGGCCCTGAGTGAAACGGCCGGATAAGTCCTGGGATAGGCCGCTTGACCTCCCACATCCGCATTCCGCGAAGACCCGCCCAACTCTGCCGCTGATTGGCTAGTTTTCGTTGCTTGGCGATGGTTTGGGTTCGCTGGTTGGTTACATGTTGAGGAGTAGAAAAAAAAAAGACAAGTCAGAGCCAATCACAGGCAGCGCAGGGGCGGGTCTTCACGGGCCCATAGCTGCGATGTTAGCCAATGAACAACGTCACGAGCGCCTCACGGGCCAATCAGGAGCTCGGTGTGAATTAGCCGTGTGTGTGTGTGTGTGTGTGGTTCGGGGCAGCTTCGGGCGGCTCGGTCCTTCACAGGAGAACACAGGCTGTCAGTGAAGGTGAGTTTCTTCAGCGTTTCTTTCTCCACAGTTTATATTAAAATGTGCCCACACGCGTGGAAGAGCGACGCTTTTCCATCAGACTAGCTGCTAGCTAAACAAGCTAATGCTAATCGCTGAATAACGGCGTTAGCGGCACTTCCGTTCCGCTGTGTTGATAACGGTGAACGGGATGTTTCCATCATGTTTTTCAGCGTCACGTTAAAAATGTTGAGAACTGACGGTTCAGTTTTTTTTTAATTGAAATTAAATTCTGAGGTGATTTAATTGAATTGAAAACATGAAAGTTGTCTGAGTTTGAACATGAAGTGAGTGTTGGTCTCAAACACATGGCAACACACACACACACACACACACACACCTGTTTTTGTGTATTGGTCGACCTAATAACGTTACATGTTAATCTGGTGAGTAGTTCAAATGTCAGGCCCCTCCCACACGCCGTCACTGCCTGTTTCCTCAGCTTGGCTCAAACTGTCTCTCTGTGGTTGCCCACATTCTGGTCTAACATGAAGAAATAACCTGTGCTCTGCTGAATGCTTTCTGTCTCCTTGGTGACGTGTGGCTCCGCCCACCCCTCCCTGTCACCTGTCACTGTGTTTGCAGCTTCTCTCTTTTCTCTCGTCTCCTCATTCAAGATGCAGTTCATGCTCCTGTTCAGCCGGCAAGGCAAGCTGCGGCTTCAGAAGTGGTACGTGCCTCTGTCTGATAAGGAGAAAAAGAAGATCACCAGAGAGTTGGTGCAGACGGTCCTGGCTCGAAAACCCAAAATGTGCAGCTTTCTGGAGTGGAGAGACCTTAAGATTGTGTACAAGAGGTGGGTAGGACTGGGGCTTGTTCATGGACGAACGTTTTCTGGTTGAAAGCTTCTCACACTTCCTGGGTAAACCACAGACGTGTCACTCATAGACACGGCTCAGCTAGACTGAGGAGAAAGTGTTGCCAAAGAGATGACCGCACCATGACTGCACTCAGACACAAACAACAAAGCATTCATTTTCCCTCATTAAATCCTGTTGCTGTGCCAACAGACGGACGGATGGACGGACTGTTGATGAACCTGAGTGACCCAGCAGGGACAAACAGACACAGCACCGTTACACAACCGTACAAATGTTTGTTTACCTCTTAAATTAAAAAGTTTTTAAACCGGCGAATGTTAAAATTATTATTATTATTTTGTTTTGTCTGTGTTTGGCTACAACGACTAATAGACTGTCAATAACCTGTCATGGCGTATAAGTGATCAAGGCTGCCGTTTCATGATCTGGTCGTGTTTCAGTGGCATGAAAACATCTTTACTGACACATTTCAGTGTAACTATTTACTCTCAGTCTAGTGTCGATGTCGAGAGAGAGTTCGTGGATCGACCTGTGGGTCAGCTGATATAAAAAGTCTGTGCCAAAAAGAAAAGCCGGCGTATCTTTGCTAAAGCTTGCGTGAAAGCGCTCAAAGAGTTCCAAACACTCTGAGAATGTGATTCTTGAGACCTCAGGAGCAGAGGTGAAGGACATGAAGGACACTTCATTGTCTCATTTCTGAACATATTAATTAACTTTATTGATTATTATGTTATTGTTATTACAAACTCCGCCCCACAGCCCGTAGGACACAATGTAAAATTAATAATTAATGCAACATGAAACTTTGCTGCTGCTGATTGATGTTGTTCAGGCAGATGCAGACAGATGAGATCTGGAGTTAAATTAAGGTGTAACACATTGTGTTGGTGAAGACATACAGCATGTCTCTAACGCTGAGGTCACACCTTGAGATAGTTTCATCTGTTCAAATGGTCACTGAGTCAGAGTAGGCGACTACAAGTCATCAGTTCTGAGAGACGTGACAGTCTACGTGTTGCTCCCTGACTAGTCGTCGTTTGCAGGTCACTACGTATGTGACGTCACGGGCAGGAAGCACTCGTCACTAACGACTACTGACAAGCCGTCATGGGAGGTAAACAAAAAATCAAACGTGCTCTTTGTTTCTTTCTTCCTGGTTCGGCTGCTGTCGGGCTGGCATCGTGCAGTCTGACCTCGGCGCACGCCTGCAGCTGATGTGGTTATTTTGTACGCAAAGCGTCACGTGGGTTCGGCGTCGCTCGACGAGCTTCGGGCGTGACTTTGCTCCTGTTGAGGGGCCGCCACCAACATTTTGTCGGCACAGTCGCGTTCTCCTTTTATTCCAACTCTCCTCTGTGCAGCGACTGACGTTACTCAACATCCTTCCTCTGAGACGACAAACTCTGCATGCTCCTCTTCTTCATTGGTTTTAGTGACAGACTGACAGCCATGTCGACATCCACTGTATCGGTATAGAGTCACGCTATTCAGTGACGTGTTGGCTGTCAGGAGCGAGTGAGAACGGGACGCGCAGCTTTCAAACAGAAGATCAGTATGAGGCAGCCTGATGATTAACACAGATTTTAACTTCGCCATCATGCATGAATGAAACTGAGAAGAAGCAAATCATATGAGGAACTTTCTCTACAAAAGTTATTTGCTTTGAACAGCTCGACTCCTGTCGTCTTTTTGCTGCATGAGTCAGTAAGAGAAAAAGTGCTGCATCATTTCTCTGACATAAACAGCTGAGCTGAACCCTTTGTGTTTCCTGGGCTTGGCTGTGCCTCATCCATCCACACGCAGCAGATAAGAAAACCATTCACGGATGTATGGCGTTGGTTCATCTAACAGCAGGAATCGATTAAGCCCCCCCAGGTTCCAGTGTTGAGGAGTTAAAAACTTGTTTCTTTAAAATGTACAAGATGTCCACTGTGCCCTCCTGGCCCACTGGCTGTGAGGGATCAGCTCAGCAGCTTCTTTATTAGCCAATCATCACATGCTTAAGGAGCGCCTGAGGGATCAGCAGGGATAAAGAACCACAGCAGAATAAGACTTAACTCATACGGCCTTCTGCATCCGGCCTCTGGCTTTTAAATGAATACCCTGTAGACAGTAAACAGCCATTCTTAATAATAACAGAGAAGCGCTCTCTCAGCACTGTTACAGTGAGCCGGGACACAGTATAAATCACTTGGAGGATCCGTCTGAGTGATAAAAATGCATAAAGTCAGCTTTTCTTCCACTTTTGCACAGCATAAGATTCATTCAGACTGCTGTTGTGAAGTTTTAAGATTCAGTGGAAGGATTTAGGAAGTACTGACAGCAGAAGTTTAACATAAGGTTCATAATTTTAATTTTCGTAATTACTGTTTAATCACCTAAAACATGAATGGTGTTTGACACTTTAGTTTGAGCCCTTTCCATCTACAGGAGGAGTGGATCTCTTTCCTTTATTCTGCCATGTTTCTACAGTAGCCCAGAAAGGACAAATCATATATATATCAATCATATATATATGACATATTGCTGATATTATCAGCCAGTATCGACATATCGCAGATAGGAGTGAGACCAATAACTGTATATTAAAAATCAGTGAAGAGAAACTGTCCTGACCCTTTTATTGCTCGTTTCAGCAGGTGTGTTACTGAGTGGGGAGAATCTGTTTATACGTGGAGAGGTTGTTGGTTAGCTGTGGTGGACTTTGTCTTGGCTCCATGCTTGTTTCAGACAGTCACTCAGCCCCCCCGCTGCCTTGGAACTGCAGGGAGGCGGTCCGCACCGGTCATTGGGGCCTGGCTATCCCCTGTAGCTGTTGGACTTTCTATGGTGTGAAGCCGTGCTTCCAGTTTGCTAACCCTCACCTCCAGCTTTTCAAATAAACTACACTGAGTACAGTTACCAGTATCACTAAAGGAGGTGGGGGAATAACTAAACATCTGGCACATCGAGCAAGAGAGAGCGGGAGAGAGAAGCCATCACTAGCTACTAGGCTAAAGCTAACGTTTGCTAGCAAAGACATGAAGGTGAAAACAACTGCGGTTAGCAATAAAGCTGCTTAACAAGTGGTTGCAGCGAGTGCTTAAGAGGTGCTGATGCTTGTTTAAATGTGAAGTGGGAAAATATGCAGCTGAAATAAAAATGTTACAGAATTTACAGAGCTAAAAATTTACAGTCAACAACACATTAACAGGAAGTGACAGAATACGCGTACTGCAGTACATCAGTTTTGACTCAAGGTCCAAATCTACATCAATTGTTAAGTGGTTAAACGTGTCCACAGCACATTTTCCAGAATTTTTGTGACTGTTCTCGCCCCTAATCGCAGATATATATCAGTATAAGTTTGTATGTTTTTAGATTCGTGCAGATAATGAAGCAGTTTTTCAAAGCTGGAAAAAATGCTTGGACCAGTGATTTAATATGGTGTAATTACATAGTTTGTCCAGCAGAGGGCCGTCTAATAAGTGAGGTGTTTACTGGTCAGTGCACTGATGTTTGGAATAAAGTTTATGAAAATTTATTCTGCCACTGGTTAATATATCGACTGATGCATATTTGATATCAGAATTTTCTTGCTCCCTATTGTTGACATCGGCCCCAAAAATCTCCCATCCTTCGGGCCCCACCAAACACTGATTCTGGAGGGCCTTCAGCATTTTTTGAAGCCACAGCAGGTTCTCTTACATGCTTGAAATGGGTGCATCTGGAAACGGTGGCCTGACTGGTCCGTTAAAGTAAACTGGTGGTCGTTGTTGCAGATATGCCAGCTTGTACTTCTGCTGTGCCATCGAGGACCAGGACAACGAGCTCATCACACTGGAGATCATCCACAGATATGTGGAGCTGCTGGACAAGTACTTTGGCAGTGTGAGTGTCTGCCGTCTCCTCACCCCTCTTAATGTGTATCCGTGCCGTGCTTAATCGTATGTTTGTCACCTGTTGACCTGAGAGTTGATATACGACGAATTCCAAATGACTGCTTCATTTCTAAATGCACAGGTTTGTGAGCTGGACATTATTTTCAACTTTGAGAAAGCTTACTTCATCCTGGATGAATTCCTGCTGGGTGGGGAAGCTCAGGAGACGTCCAAAAAGAACGTGTTGAAGGCCATCGAGCAGGCTGACCTGCTGCAGGAGGTGAGGCGTCTGTCGAAATCAATTTTAAAACAAACATGTTTCATACACTGACAATGCTGCTTAAATAGTAATCTGCCATCACAGTTATTTGTAACTATGTAACCGAGAGAGTTTTATTCAGATCTCATTTAGTCAGAAAGAGTTATGGAAGTGAATCCAAGTTGTTTTGGGTTTTTTGACACCTGTGGTCAACAGTGGTGACAGCGAGCACAGTTTAGTACTTTGTAATCCATGAGTCTGTTTCCTTTGCACTTTGTCGCGTTCTGTTTTTAACAGAATCATTAACTTTTCCACCTCAGCCAAGCATAAAAAACTGAAACTTCTTGTTAATATTTCAAGCTTTCATTATGTTGGATGTTTCCTTTCAGGTTTTTTATTTAAATTCTGATAACGTCCATAAACCAGCCTGCTGGAAAAGCGTTTACAGTGACTTCTCATTACGGATCCTTTACTTTCTGCAGACTTTAGAACCGACTGATGCGTGACTGTCGTCGTGTTGTAGGTGTTTTTGATGGTCATAGCTCTGATCTCTCTGACATGCACACTCTTTCCTGTGACCTCTTCACAATAAAAGCCAGCCCCATGTTTCACCAGTTGAACACTTTTGACGTGACCCAGCAGCAGAATGGGTTAGCATGAGTGGTGATACGTAAACAGTGAGGCTAATATCAATTAGATAAAACAAAAACATCGGATAACATGGTGATTAAAGGCCTTTACGCACCAAGGGCGCAACAAATAAAAGACACAAAAATGCAAATCGTTCAGATACAGATTTTTTGGATCAAAACTATTCAGACTGACAGCGACAAGAATTTGTGACAGAAACACAGGAACACAAATTTGCGAAAGAGTTTTGACAGCTCACTCTGAAGAGGAGAAAAATAGACTCATCCTCCTCGTCCAGCCTCATCGTGAGACTCAGCTCGCTTTGCGTCGCTAAGTCGCAGGTCGACAGCGCTCACAGTCGTAGGAAGACTCCTGCTAAAGGCTCCTGTTCTTTGCTACATGGAGAAATCACAAAGAACTGTTGCTGGGCTGCCAAGGTTGTTATCGGTCTCGTCGGAACATTCCTTTTATTTAGAATGATGTCGTTTTTTAATAATGAGGGTTTCTTGGTTTACCAGAGCCTGAAGTTCCTCTCAAAACAAACATGGCGCCGGCCGTGTCAACAGGGGGAGACATTCGTTCTGTCTCGCTGATTGATTGGTCGATGCCTTTGTTCACAGTGCAGAAGCTTGGAAAAATCATCCTCAACGGGAAAAATGAAAGAGTCGCTTTTCGGCGGTGTGATATTTGTGTTCTGTGTGAAAATACCCATGAGCACTCAGCAGTTTGAAAAATATTATTGTTGTGCAAATTAATGGCATGTTAAAAAAAAAAAAAAAACCCATCTGGTGAGACTAAGACCGATTCTTAACTAGACGCGGCGTGAGCGACCTCTCGTGGATGAAGTGCGATAAATTGTCCAGACTGACCACGAGCGACACAGCAGCAGCGGTTAAATCGGTTTTTACAGGCGGGGGCGGAAACGGAAAGACGTCAGTGTCGATTTCGACCAATCAAAATAGGCCGCAGATGGACCGTCACTCAAACAGAGCCGAGGCGAACAATATTTCCAGCGAGCGACACGTCTTACGGCGCTGGTTAGGACGTCCTCGCTGAAAAAAGCAAAGCGATCAGCTGTTGGCTCACTCAGTCGCGTTGGGTCCAGTGAGGAGTCAGTGTAAAGGCCTTCAGGCAGTAAATGGAATCAACCCAAATGTCTAAGACGTGTCAGCGAAAGCAGAGTTAGATATTTGTAGTGTGCTTGGATTAGATTTCACCTGCTTTGGCTGTGCACTCATTTAGTTAGTGTGTCAGCTCGTTTAATGTGTGTGTGTGTGTGTGTTTCTTTATCATAGCAGTAGCGTGACTTGTGAAAGGAATTTGAATTTTTCACGGTCAAACTTCAGTCCAACGTCGTCTCCAGGTTGTTTGAACGTGACTCCCTTGTTAGAAGACCTTATTAATGGTTAAGCTGCTTTGCTCTGAGCTCATAGTGAGTCTAGAATTTGGAGTTTTTCTGTCTTACTCGCCTCATTGCTCAGTTAAGTAAAGAAAGGTCATTCAGCATTTCGTGATTGTGTTTTTTCCTTGCACATTTTCTCTCACTGGTAATTGTCGGACTCCTAAATCCGTCTTAAATTCCCCTTTCTTAAAGCATGAATACACTGTGTTCCTGAGCTGATTCATGAAGCCTGTTTCATCAGTGTTTTACATTTTATTTCCTGTGATTTTTGCTTTTCTTGGCTCCACAGTGCTTTATTGTCTTCTAGTAGTGTACTTGACTTCAGCTGACTTGTTTCTCTCCTTGCCTCTGTATTCCTCACTGTTGTGATTTGCAGAATATAGACTTTCAGATGCGCCTGTTTGCAGGTACAGTTTGTAAAAATTCCCTTTGCTGTAGTGTTAGATCAGTAGTCTTAGATATAATGTAGATTTACCAACACGCACTAAAGCTGCAGAAACAACACACCAGCAACAGCAGCATCTCAAGTGTCAAGAATACACTTTATTGAAGTTACTGGTGCGTTTTTCTGCTTTATCTTCAACTCAACCCTGATATCAAATGTAATCTCAGGCACTAACCAATAACTCTTCATCAGCAGCAAAAAATGTCTTTGAAAAACTCTGTGTTACGAGAGAATATGCAGAGATGAATACAGTATCTTTGGATAAACTGACAGATATCTTAAGAAAAAGAGATGCAAATGGAGTCAAGATAGTTAACACTTCATCAAACTTTTTTCCAAACATAAGAGCACTGAACTGCAAACACTTACTGGTTCTTAAATAACCACCTGCCCTCTACTGGGTGAATTATGTAATTACACTGTTTTAAATCACTGGTCCAGCCATTTGTTCCAGTCTTAAAAAACCCTTTAAGTGTTGGAGCTCAGCGGAGAACATTTACGCTAATGCTGAAATATCTGCGATAGGTCGATATTGGCTGATAATATCAGCAAAACGATATATTTTGGTTGGCCCCAATGTTTTTACTTAAAGGAGAACTTCATTTTTTCTCACATTAAGCCCTGTCACACGCTTCTTTACGATCGTACACAATGGTAAATAACGATATTATGATTAACAATGCAGTCCGCTGGAGCTCGTTGCTGACGTCACCGCTTGCTGAAAACAACAGAGGAGCATGAGCACTGAGACAACCCGTCAAAAAACACAGTAAACTCTCAAACTTACTGATGTCCCACTGATGGTCTGTCTAGAGTCGCAAGCAACTAGTCCATTGAACAGTTAAACGAGGTTAGGGTTAGGGTTGGGATCAGGCATAAATTGGTTAGGGTTGGTCTGTACAAATAAATGGAAGCCATGAAACCTTTCGAACAGCCTTGAAGAGCGGCCATCTCCCTCTGATCATGTTATTCGTGGCAGTGAGCAACTGGACGTCTGTAATATTGGTGCATCTCACAACATGCGGGCAGAACAGCAGTGCAGCTCTGTAAAATCAGCTCTGTTTGGCAGAATTTGTGTCAGCTGTGTGTGCAAAAAGCTTGTATGTATTCGGACATAAAGCTGCGAGGAGAGCAAGCTACTACTGGCAACACTGCAGTACAAGTATCAGAACATTCGCCTGTCCAACCCACAGATGCTGAGATGCATACCGGTCAGAAAAGAAAACCAGTTCATCACTGTTTGTTCGAGGCAAAGGCTTCAGCAGGTTAATACACTACATTAAACCTGAAGACACAGTCGCACAACAGTAACATCCTGAATTGGTGCTCAGCCTCAAGGTTTCTAACGAGCACAGTCCTAAGAGCAAACGGTGCAACGTGCCGCACATTACAACAGCATTTAAATTCATCAGCTCGAAGAATGTTGAGGCTAAATGGATCCTAAATACACACATAACTTTGGTTTTCATGGTTTTCACCGTATACATTAAATTGTGCTCAGTGTCGATGGTTTTCTGAGTGTTTTCTTGCTAATAAACTGGTTGACTAGTCGCAATTAAAGTTTCTGTTTAACTGTCAGGA
>JAQLOL010000020.1:27211386-27227350 GCA_029783665.1 Naso thynnoides
CGCCCCGGGGCATTATGGGAGGCCCCAGAGCATCATGGGGGGTGACTCTACTGCGCAGTCTCTATGGGCCGCATAACGCGGAAGTAAACCCGGAAGTCAGGAACTTTTTTGGCGTATGCGCCAGGCGAGCAACTTTCATTGAAATGACCGGCGGCCATTTTCTGGTCCGGTATCCAGTTCCTATAATACATCCATGACTGGCGCACACTTTTGTTTTCAGAGTGAATGAAACCGCTTCTGGAGGGCGGAGCCGCCCGTGAAAACGCAGATCAGAGTTAGCCAATCAGAGGCCGAGGACAGCGAATTAGAGGTCAAGTGGGCGGGTCTTGCAAAGAGAAGCAGTGGGATCCGTAGAGATGAGTTTAGTACACATCAAACGCAGTATTTAAGTATAAATATACTTTTTGAAGAAGAAATTCTTGGATGTCACAAAGTGTGGTCATCGAAAACACACATCACACGTCCCGCGATAGTTCCTATGACGTCACAGAGGTGTTCAGTCAGTTTTACATTTCATATTTCTGTTGGTCCATCATTGGTCTTAATGTGACTGAATTCACATGACGTCAGCCATGATGGGGGGGGGTGACGTCATGTGTTGCGTGTTCATGTGTCTGTTTGTCACTTTAAACTGTGTTTTTGAATCATAGGAGTCGATTTTTCTTTGATATTTAGGAGTTACTGTAATAATTATTCAAATCAAAGCAGATCCTCGTTCAGAGTGTTGTTGTAGCTTTTCAGTTTCTAAATGTTACTTTAAAATGGGTTAAATTATGTGTAGACGCCGGTTCAAGGTAAGTGGTGTTAGTAGCGTTTGTGTTAATGCTAAATAAATGTTTTTGCACTGATGACCTGATAACAGACATTAAGGACACTTTAAATAATAATCAGCCTTTTTAAATGTGTTATGTATTTGAAATGCACACTGACTGAGCACTGCAAGTGTTTTATATGATTTGTCACTTTGCATAGAAATGCAGATCTTTATGATAAATAGAGGATTTTTGATCAATGTGTATTAGAGATATAACGAATAAATTGTTTTATAAATCTTAATCAGTTTTTCACACTGGTGTCTTTCTTTAATCTAACTGACTAGTCTCTATTTTTTGGTGTTTTCCCCATGAGACACATTTGACATTCAGGCTGACATTTAGTATTTTGATTTTCACTGCAGCTGTTTGCTGCTGTTTCGCAGACAAACTCAATAACCTTCACACTAAATGGTGCCGAGCTCCATTTGCCGCGCAGACGAAGATGTTTATCGTACATTGTAGACATCGAGCGATTCATCACTCCAGAAAAAAACTCTGTTTGGTGAATCTGTGTAGTTTGTTTTGAGGTCTGCGCTGAACACTTGGGCGCTGAACGTGAACTGACAAATCAGGAGTCTCTGTGTTCGTCTGTGTGTGTGTGTCACTGCTCTGACTCAACTCCTCTCTTCACTCCGTGCTGAACATGGTTTTAGGATGCCAAAGTAAGTGCTTCTCTTTCTTTCTGCCTCAAACAACCACACGGATGTTTTCCTGTTTGATATTTTATTCATCATTTGTGACACATGAGCACAGGTCCAGCATGACCTAACATGAATACATGTATTGAATTATTGGTTGAAAAATAGTGTAAAGGCCGACAGACATTCTGAAATGAATGATGGCTGCATTCCATTTAGATAACCTACTTCCAGTCACTGTCACTGTGACTTCATGGCAAGGAGCCATCAATCACAGTATTATTGACACACGAGTTGTCTTTACTTTGACAAAGTGTTTGCCATAAAAATGCACAAATAAATGTTTATCATAAATATTGATTAATTCAGCTTTAACGGCGAACTGCACATTCAAATCCCCAAGAAGTAATTCAAAATACTGGGGCTTAATTTTACAAAGAAATTATTACATTTTTAACAAGAACTATGCCTTTCATTTAAATGTAATAATTTGATCAGTTTAATGTGAAAATGTGAACTGACGCTTCACTAGGCTCCGCCCTCCAGCACAAGCAGGCCAATCAGAGCGTAGAATCTGCCAGCTCTGACAGGTGTCCGACAACATTACGGCTGTGCTCCGTTAAAACTGGCGTGATCTGTTCAGATTTTCCGCATTTTCAGGCCGGAAGTCGCGGATCTGTGGATTTCAAGCTCTGGTTAGCGATAACAGCAACAGGAAGCTGCTGAACTCTTCACTTCCTGTTGCTACTTAGCCACAAATCAAAGCAATTCAGTTGTATTTTGACTTTTAAAACTGTTCTATGAACACTCGTTTCCCCAACAGACTGTCGTCGTATTCAGCTAGCTTTGGGTGCACTGTGGAGTCTTCAGTCAGAGTTTGGTAGAGGAAGATACTGGGTCCATTGACTTGTGCTAGCATTAGCATTAGCATTAGGGGCAAAACTCCCAGCTGTCCAAAGTGTCCTCCACTAAATGGGCTGAAAATGGCCTCTGGCAATGGAAGAAGGACTGGAGACGTGGAATGTCCCTTCAAGATGTTGATTTCATGCAGCATTTCCATAAGTCAGACAGTTTGAATGATTTTTATGTCTGTGAAATATTTCCAACAACTGCTGCTGCTGTAGAGGCAGCGGTGACGTTAAAGTGTGGCCTCACTCTGTGTGTGTGTGTGTGTGTGCATTTGACTCATGCTGTGGTGGTTGCTGAATCCTGCTGTAATCAGTGTGTGTGTGTGTGTGTGTGTGTGTGTGAGCACTTCACTGGAGCTTGGTCTCTCCCCTCACAGGATGCAGAGACGCCGCGCAGCGTGCTGGAGGAGATCGGACTCACATAAACATGCTGCTCGTCATCTTCGTCCACTCGCCACACACGCCGTCTGCCAGCTGCTCTGCATGTAGCTGATAACAACTGCAGGTCACCTCTGAGCACCCAGTCACACACACACACACACACACACACACACACACACACTGTGTCCTACAGCTCTGCCTTTGTTTTTCTACTTTTCTGCTGAGACAAATAATGTAGCACTGTTTGTTTCTGTCCCACTGAGCTGTTACCTGTTCACTGTTACTGAGGACAAAAGCAGCAGAATTAAGGTTTTTAGTTTTGCTGGTTTGAAATGCTGCACTAAGTGACCTGCTCAACATCAGTTTGACCGAAGCTGATGAGCTCTCTCTATTCTGTGACATATACTTACTGAACTGAATTCCTCGTACATTTATATTATGGGATATTGTGAAAAGGGAAGTCAAAAGTATTACATAAACAAAACCAAAGAGTTGTGTTTCATCTGGCCTTTGTTTCTTTAAATGGCATTGTGACCATCATGCACTGTATCTGTGTTTTATTTGCACTGTAATGCACCTCTGCTTCGTGAAGTGAAATGAATGTGGATGAACGAGCGCAAAGAAAGAGAACGTCAGAGAATTTAAACTGTTTTTTTTTAACTGTTTGGCCCATTGGTTTGTAATGGAAGGATCCCACTTAGTCTGATGCTGTTCAGTAATTCAGGTGCATCTGCATGTCCCATTTACAGTATGGATGCTGTCAGTAGTAAATGCACTGAGTTTCATTTTGTTCATGTATTACAAGAAAGAACTAAATTGACTTTGCATCTCTTTTTTTTTTTTGTGATTGAAATATTTCTTTGAATTGAAGGTGTTCCACTTGCTTTAAATATCTGATCAGTGTTGGGAAGGCTACATTTAAGGTCCAGGGTGTCAGATTTGGGTGGATCTGTTGGAAGAATATGGAATGTAATTTTCAGAGTTATGTTTTCATGAGAGAAAAAACGAACTGCAGTGTTTCCATGATCGCAGAACGAGCCTTTGACGTCTCCAGCTGGAAGAAGATCATTAACGACGTGAGCTCTTCGAAGAGCAGAATGCTTTAATTCCAGTCAAGCTTGAGTTACACGTCCGTTTCCTGAGCGTTTGCCCATTTTCACATTACATGTACTACTACTGCTACAACAACACGTCAGATGAATTTGACATTTTAATTGCTAAATACAGATGGATGCAGTTTTACTTAGAGGTCTGGGGCCATGTTCTCAAAACATCTTGAGGCTAAAAGAAGCTCCTAACTCTCTGATTTAGGTGCAACTCTTTAAAAAAAATGTGTGTGTCAGCCAAAATCTTAGGACTCTTGGATTTTTGATCAAAGACTATTTCACAAAGCCTTTCTAGGGTTTTAATACAGCTCCTAAATCTGTGAAAAGTTGGAAGCGGTCAGGAAAACTCAATCACAAACGATCCTAAAAATTTTGCTGCCACTTTATAAATCACTTCTACATTTTAGAAATCTTTAGTGAGAACCAAATTTTTACCAACACATTAAAAAGGAATCACATATGTATTATGACCAAAACAGAGCTAGTCCAGGATGCCGTCACTGCATTTACCCAAACAACCCAAAACCAAAGGCAAGGCAGTTTATCTGTATAAAAAGAAAAAGAAAAAAAAAAGTTTAACAATTAAAATGTACAAAAATACAAAAAAACACATTAAAAGTAAGGAGATTAAGAGTGCAGGTATAAAAGCAGAACCATGTAGAGCTGTTGTTGTTTTCAGGCCTGACCTCCAAAGACTGCGAGCTGCCGGCTGGCCTCAGATATTCTGGAAGGTTTTTGTAGACATGAGGAGAATAAAAACAAAAAGCTGCTTTGTTCCAGCAAAGGGAGCGGCGGACAGACCAACGTTTGCAGACCTGAGAGGTTCAGAAGGTTCATATCACTGAAGGACGTTCAGACCCGTCAAGTCCTCAACACAGGAGCAGCAGAACCTTAAACTGATTTCAGCACTGGGCTGACGAGGTGCTCACAGCTGGGAGAACTCAGCAGCAGCATTCTGAATGAGCTGCATGCAGGCGGCCAATCACAGCTTCATGAACCATGACATCACACATAGCAAGAGCCTTAGCTCCGCCTCTCCTCTTAGCTTCAGAATTCATCCGTCACAGTTGGTTTTAGCAGCTTTGTGAAAATGTTTTTACCGGAAACTTTCCACAAAGAACTTTTCGGAGTCCTGCTGGTGCCAAGATGAAATGTTTTGTGAAAATGGCCCCAGGAATCAGGGAGGCAAAGATGAAATTTGACTTCTTAGTAAAAGTTAAAAATTGCTCATTTAAAATAGACTCAGAGTAAAAGTTACTGGTTACTCTTTTCACCGTCAGGGTGTGTGTGACTGTTTCTAGCACACAGGCGCAGCACCAGTTCACAGAAAACTTGGACAAACTTTATGACTCAGCTTCTTTTTCTTTTTTTTTACCTTGTAATTAAAGCTTTTTACAATGTAGTGAAGTACAGTTACTTCCTACTATATTTACTTAAGTAAAACTAAAATTACTGATTCTAAAAAAATACTCAAAAATGTACAAGTACACGATCAGAAGATGAGTATTTGTTCCCTCTTTGTCAGCAGTGTTGATATGAAGTAAACTGATCTGTGGTCAGCATAACAAAAACTCAGTCCACCTGTGAAAACCGTTTCAGCGTCCGCTCTGCGTCGACTGCGATCTCAACGGAGTAAAACACACAAGCTCTGACGTCTGACAACCACACGTGACAAACTGTACAGCATGTAAACGATTTGTTTACTGCTGTGTTTACCAAGTGTCATAAACGCAGAGTGTTAGGATTTTTTTGCTTTTTTAGGAATAAAAAATAAAGATTGAAGCCACTTTGTTGAAAAGAAGGACACACCTAACTGCCTTTGGACACAGGACTGTACGAAAATCTTTTCACACTGAGTTTGATGTTTGTGTTGCTCAGTATGAACATTTTTAGGAAGCTGGTATCTTTTTAACCGAGACTGTGTTCAAAATCTTTGAAAGTTTTTCATTTTGCAACCTCTGTATGTGTTCCAGCTGACTTGTTAATGCGTTAAATTCTCTTCTTACTTTTACGTAACTTGAAAAAGCATACATGCATCATTTATTCAGTTTGGTGACTGTGACAAACTGCAGCATCTCTGCTGTGTGATGCTCAGTGCCGCTGTCACCACATGTTACATTACTGGACTTGTGTTTTGTTTTGTTTTCTGAGGAAACGTGTCGTTTACATTTAGAGTCTGAAATCAATAAAAGGAGGAAGGAAGGTTGTTGTTTTTTTTCTGTCAAGTTCAGCAATAAAGACGACTGGTGGCAGAGAAACTGTTCTGTCACAAACAACTTTGTTCCTTTATTCTCCACAGCACAAGTTTCATGATCAAAAAGTTCAAGTGTCGTTTGAATCGACCGAGACGTGAATGTGCAGGAGACATTTCCAGAAACAAAGAGTTTATTTATCGGTTTTTTATATGCAAACTTAACATAATCACATTCATCAGCACTAAAGAGTAAAAATATATTACTGAGTAATAATTGACGTAAACAGGAAAAAACCCCAAGGTTTGTTCAGACTGGCAAAGTTTCACAAAGTGCATTTAATCACAAAGAGAGTTCAGTCTGTCAGCTGTCATTGGAGAAAATGCAGTGTGATGTAACAGTCATCAGAGAAACTTTGTTCAAAAATATATTTTACTGGTCACCAGAAATCCTCCAGAACTGAAGTCAAGCATCAGCAGACAGTCGAGACAAAAGGAAGCTTCTGTCTATGATTGAACCCTTCACACTAAACCAGTAATTATACAAATAAAAGACTGTATTTGTTCAGTCATTCTGTGGAGGTTTTAAGAAGGATGAACTTGAAACTAATGAAAGGTATTTGTCCCATAAAATGTCATTTGACAGGTAATGTGTCGCGTTAGAGCAAAGACACAGCACAGTTTTCCTTTTATATATAAAACATTTAAATCTACCACCACCAAATAAAGAGTTAAGATTAAAAATAAAGCTTTTTCAGTTACATATATTCACTCAAAGCCTCATTTGGTCGGGTGTGAGCTCATGTCGTTAGCATACAGAGACATATTGTGTAACAGATAGCACTGAGTCACTCTGCTGAGTTTGTGACTCTTACCTGCTTGTGTTAACGTAACGCTGCAGTTTAACACGTCTTGTAGCTTTTACCGTTACCCTGTAATCGTAAATTGTCTCAACAGTGGCAGCCATTCAGCAAAAGTTTGATTGTCTCACGTTATTTCCTGAGACCGAGGTTCTGCGTTTGTGGAGGCTTTCACAGTGTCACATGAATCAGATGAAGGTATCAGTACAAGTCACGGTATCTCCCTTTCCTGTGACTGCCTGAATATTTTCTTAATTGTAAAACTTGAAGGATATTCATTCATTCATCATTTTCAGCGTCTCCAGTCTTATTCCTGTTGATCGACACCATTTTCAGCTTTACTTTACTCGTTTCTTTAGACAGGACGGTGCCAGTTCATGAACACAGAGATTTACATGTTGTATCACAAAAGTTCACATGAAGATCCGTGTAAACCAGCCGGAGTTAGCTAAAGCTAATTTCCATCTGCAGCTAAGTTGATTCAGTACAGAATTTGGACGGCTAGCTGTTTTGCCGCTAATGCTCGCACAGGTCGATGGACCCAGCAAAAAACTCCATTTGTGGCTCTGGCTAGCGTAACAGTGACAGGAAGCTGCCAAATTCCTTACTTCCTGTTGCTACAAAGCTGCATCAAATGAGCTGAAAATGGTCTCTATCTATAGGAACAGGACTGGAGAAGTCAAAAATGAGGCCCTGTGTCAAAAAACAGGAATATCCCTTTAAAAGTGTCCAGGCCACAGCATTCATACACTGAAATGCTGATGGCGTTCAGTCCATTTTCTCTGTGTTGAGGGTTTTCACAGAGACGGTTCTGTAATGAATCATTCCCGCAGCAGGAGCATTAAATCTGATGTCATGTGCTGTCTGACCTTTAACGTGTCCTTCCAGCAGCGAAGGCCGGAGCAGCTCGTGGACGTGCTTTAACCGTCCTCCTTCAGCATCTCTTCTATCTCCTTGTCCCAGTCGTCATGGCAGCTCTCCTTATCATCCAACACGTCGTACTCCTGAAGCTCCTCCTGCAGCTCTCTCTCCCACTCAGCTGTCTCCTCTGAAAAGACCAACGTCACTCGTTGAACTCTAAAGAAACTCCACTAATTAATGCACTTAACAAACAAACAAACAAACAAAAAGACTTACCCAGTAGTGTGTTTGGATGTTCCTTCTTTTCCAGGGCCAGCTGGTCCATTTCTTTGCGTAGGTCGTCCTCATTTATCTTGCATGAGTCAAAAGCATCACTCACAAGTTCAGGCGCAGGCAGGCTGCTGGAGATCTTCTCCACGCCCGGTCAGAAACAGAAGGAGGTCAGACTCTCACTACACTCGCTCTAGTCCACCAGCTGCTTCATGATGGACACTCCTACGTTTGTTTCCCTTTAAAATCAGAAGGCTTACCTCACTCGTCTTTGGTTTGGTGCAGTGGATGGCAGGTGGAGTTGTCTGTTTCACACCATCTGCAAAAATATTTTTTGGGACATCTCAAGGAGAGAGAATCCAAAGAAAAATCTGTGACGATATTCATACATTCACAGTAACACTGATAATGATGATGATATCTGTTTACCAATATTATCAGCCGAAATCGGCCTGTTGCACATATATCAGTATATCGTACATGTTCTCTGATACGCAGGGATATTAAAAACTGTTTTTTAAGGCTTGAAAACAAAACTTGGACTAGTGATTAAAAACGGTGCCGCATGTAGTTTGTCCAGCAGGGGGCGGTCTGTTATTTAATAACTGTGTGTTTACTGCTCACTGCTCTCATGTTTGGAATAAAGTTTGTTCAAATGCCTCCATCACACATCTTCGTCACCAGTATTTGATAACCACGTTCAGACGGGGGTTCAGTGGTCGGCACTGTCGCCTCACAGCAGGACCAAAATGTCACCCTTTTATTTTTGGGTCAGGGTTGATTTGGAAGTCATTTAGGTTGATTTATGAACTTTATTGGTTCATCACAGAACAGCTGTTCAAAAGGACTTGGCGAGGTGGCTTAAAAGATAAAATCTAAGATTTTTTTTTACCCCAGATTTGATTCACAATTTGAATGGATTTTTTCCCCTCTGAAGAACAAACTACAAATGACAAAAAAAGAACCAAAACAAGTTTTACTTTTATTTTAACAATAAAAATGAGCAAAGCAAACTGAATTTCCCCTTTGGGGCTGAAGTGGAAGCCACTAACTACATTTGCACTGAAGCCTGCAGTCATCTGACAGAAATGTTTATATTTTCTTCTTCTATCATCTTAAATCAAAACTTTACATTTATTTCGAGGCTCCCTGAAGCCAAACACAAGCCTAGAAAGAGAAAATCAATTTTTATTTTTAAAAAAAATTCCCTAAACCACAAATGTGAATTAATCAACAGAATGAATTTATCGCCCTGTCCTGATCTGACGTGATTTTTTGTGTGTATTAATTCTTTGTTTGTTGACAGAACCCTGACATTAAACATCGGCCTTATTGTTTTACCGTCCTGATGAGCAGCCTCGGGGCCGGCGTGACTTTTCTCCACGTCTCTCCGCTCAGCCGCCTGCTGTGCTGCTAGAGCTGCGAGCTGGGCCGACTGTTTGATCAAGGACACGCGGTAGAAGTAGTTCTTCCAGAAGACTTCCTCCTTCACCCTAAAAACAAATAACAGGGAAATATCGTCACCGTGTTGGAAGAAAACAGTTTTGGATTTACTGAACCACTCTTGTGCAGGGAAGCACACGACAGAGTCACACGTGTCACCACGGAAAGCACTCTCACTGTTTGGGGACCAGATGGAAGCGCATCTTCCGAAGGAGCTCATCTTCCTCCAACATCACCATGGCGACCGGATACATTTGGTCACAGTCAAAGTGAAACTGCACCCCAGCAGGAGGATCTCGCAAAAAATTCCTTTTGTCCTGCCAACAAATAAACAAGCTGCATTTTCATTTTTCTGAACACGGTTCTGACGCACGCCATTTTTTTTCCTACATGACAAAGAAACAAACTCACAGCTGAGAGCGCCAAAATCTGCTGCTGCACGGTTTCCTCCTCGTCATAGCCGACCCACGGGGGCACAGCAGCACCTGGGAGCGAAGAAAACTACTCACTGTACTGTGATACAACAATACACTTACTTTTCATGATATACTCCGACATCCTGTAGTACTTACTCGACTTTTTTGCCCTTTTCTCCAGAACAAACCTTTCCTGTGCTTTCTGAAAATCACCCAAAATTGTCTAAGGAAAAAAAAAAGGTGTCATTAAAACTTCTTCAGAACAAAGACGACGGGGCTGAAACCCTTTAAGCTCAAACAGAAACCAGGAGATTTAATGATCATTTAAAGGTTTTCCCACCTTATCAATAATGTCATTTATCTTGCCCTCCTCCACGCTTCTCCTCAGGCTTTGAGCTGTCTCAGTGACGGACTCGGACAGCTTCTTTGAGGCACTGCTGGCGAAACTGGAAATGTAACCTGGACAGAAGCGAACACAGACAGACTGACTGACATGAGGTTGGACCATGGATGTATTATAAGCATAGACTGGGGTTTGAGGCCTTCCTGTTACTGTGACGTCAGCTTTCCACAGAGAGGGACTAACTTTTTACTCTGATACTCTGAGTACAT
This sequence comes from Naso thynnoides, assembly GCA_029783665.1. NCBI lineage: Eukaryota > Metazoa > Chordata > Actinopteri > Acanthuriformes > Acanthuridae > Naso > Naso thynnoides. Next base: position 27,221,888 of record JAQLOL010000020.1, read on the forward strand.
TTCACAACCTGTACTTTATTACTTTGACTGGAGTAAAGAAGTTGGGTCGGTGCTTTGAGTCTCTCTGACTCTAGTGTGTGTACTTGTACACACGTGAGGAGGGATGTGTGGACTTCCGCCACCGCAGAGAAACGAGTGTTCCGGGGAGGAGGGGCCGTCCGACCGGGGACCGGGGACCCACGGAGGTCAGAGAACCGGCCTGTAGAGGACTCACCGCTGAAGCCTGTGGCCTCTGGGCCGGCTGGAGCGTTTCCCTCCTCGGCACCGGTCCGCTCACTTTTCACACCGGCCTTCCGTTCATACGTGTCGTGAGTTTTGTCCTCATCGACACCATCAGCAGACTCGCTTTCTCTTTGAACTCGGCCATTTTCTCTTTCTGTTCCGAGCCAAAAGCTCCACTTTTTAAACATTCTTCCCGCCAAGACGGTAAAAAGAAGTCCGTTATTTTAAAAACGCCAACTTTCTTAAAGTCTGAAACTGCTGCAGCGCATGCGCGAACGAAGCCAGAGCTGCTCTTCTTCCGGGTCCGAGTACAAGCGCACTGCGCATGCGCCGACGTCACAGACATTGTACAGGCGAGATTATTTTTTAGGATTAAGTGACGAGGACGGGACGAGATTGGCCGTGTTGGTTTGCAGCCTTGTCCCTCGGCTGCACAGATTTCTGATTCAAGACTCCGTCATCGGTCATTTACGTAATGTACGTAAGAAAAACGAGCTTATATTAAAAAAAAGACAACAAACGGAGCAAACCGGAAACATTGCCAGCAATTCTGCGTTGCAGAACATTAACTAACAGAAACTGTTGCACTGTTTTCATGCCCGCATGTCTTCCACAGAGTGATGTACCAAAAAAACATGAATACTCATAATTTTACACCACATGGCGCCACCGTGCGGAACAAGACAGACATTACAGCAAACAGGAGAGCAGGAGTGGTGTGAGAAAAATGTGCTCCAGGCTGCTGATTTGTTGCATGAAGGAATATTATACAACTTGGTTAATTCATTGAAAAGTTCCATTTATTTTAGCAGCTTTCGTAAAAAAGATTCTACATTCCTTATTACACGTGATCAAAAATAATCTCAGTTATTGAAATGTATGTAGGAAACTGCCTCTGTTGAATATTGGGGAAGTTTTCATGAAGAAACTGATGGGAACTGCTTTAAAATATAAACTCTGATTTTAAAACGCCAGCAACAGAAACAATAACCAGCAACAGTACAAAATATTTACGCATTCATTAAGGAATCATCTGTTCTGGCCGGTGATGTTTCATATGCAAGCTCCAGCTCCTTACTGATGGTAAACTGAATGTTGCCCCCAAAAAAAGAAAACAAAAACAAAAACAAACAAACAAAAAAGTTTTTTTAAAGGATAAACTTTAACAACACACTGTCGTTTCAATAAACAACACAAAACAATACAAAGCAAACAGGGAGTAGTTAGTGCACTTCATCCAGGAGACTACAGGTCCTCAGTTTGTTTGTTTGTTTGTTTGTTTTTGTTTGTTTTGTTTTTTCAACAAATTTTAGAAACAGATTCGTAGAATATCTTGAGGACGACATAAACTTTTTTTTCGTGGAAGACTGCAGTGCAAGCTGATGACGTTTCACCATCAACCACTTCAGCGAATCGCCTAAGTTTGGCCCTTTCGGCTACCGTTTCTAACGCTCCGTGTTGTCATGGAAACGTGAGCGTTTCCCTCAAAATTCAGTTTGTGTGTCGTTAGCCAGCGGTAGCTGCATATATGACGGGTTGACACTGTTGTGGCTGTGAGCCTGGAGTCTTTGTGACTTCATTTGCGTGTTTCTGTGGTCATGACGTTTGCGGCGTCGCCTCCTCGCCCACGTTCACGTCAGCCGTCGGCAGGTGGCACGCTGGCGCCGTGTTTCCCGGCACTTGTTCGCCCTGTTGTCCGGGGATGGAGCTAGTTTAGCTTAGCTCCCTCCAACTCTCGCGTGTGTATGCAGAAGTAGGACGCGGACCGGAGGGCTAACGCTCCGTCCGAGAGAGTGGAAACTTTCAGCCCGTCTGCCGAGGCGCTCCCCGCCAACAGCGAGCCTCGCCGACTTGTTGCTTTTAGCACCAAACGGTCGTTAAAGATGAAGTAACGCGATGGGACAAAGCTGCGTGCCAGCCCGACCGAGCTCTCTTGTCCACCGGTTTACCCAGAAGTTGAACTGTCAGGTAAGCTCAACCGTGTGAACCGAGTTTAAAATCTTTAAATATTCGAAAAGAGCCGCGGAGCCCCCCGGGGTCACGTAACTTGGTTCGTGTGGTGGTGAAGTGTTTGTTTTCCCACGCAGATCGGGTCACCTGAAGGTGGCACGTCTGCTGGACTCGGCTCCGCTTTTGCTCATGTGTTGATCCAGGCGAAGACGGTTTCCATTGTGCTGCCCGACATTGTTGGCGTGTTTAATTCTGTCTCACATAAGAGCATTACGTTCAAGTGTGCCTGTCAGGACCCGTATGACGACAGGTGTTCCCGCACCTTACACTTTTCTGTAAGCGGCGACAGTTTGTGTCGTGAAGTCACTGAGCAGCTTGTTTTGTGTCTCTAACAGGAGCTCCTTCAGCACAAAGAGCGCAAATGTAATGTACAACAAATGAGGTGCTCTGCCCAAAGCCTCTGACACACTGCGGAGTTCAGAAGACCCAGGCTTTGTATTCAAATACTACTTATTAAATACTGCCGAAAATATTTGCAAAATCTAAAAAAGGGGAGACTTATTTGACCTTATCAACACTGAACCTTATGACACATTCTCCTCCAAAGGCTGTCAGTGCAGTCACATTTGATCCTACATTCATATTCAGACTCCAGCCTAAATAAAGATTGCAGTGATGTTGTGAGTGACACTAGATTCAGTCAGTCGTGTTGTTTCGTGTAAAGGTGCTGGCATGTTCACATATGACCTCACTGAATCGCTTTCCTTTCATCCTCCCTGTTGGAATTAGAAACATTCTCAGTGATGCAAGTTCACTCTCAGCAGTGTAAAAGACAATAGGCTCTTAATTAGTCATCACAGACAGCTGCCAGTGTAGCACACAAGTTCCACTTTTCATTTATCTTCGGTCATGTGAAACTGTCACCGGTGGGCAGGGGTTTCCATACAAAGTGCCAGCCACGCACAGCTTCACTATGTTGCCTTATCAAACACGGATAAGCTTATTATAGTAAGTGGACGCGCTAGCTCCTGAGCCACAGCTGCCCAGGCTACATAAAATGTCAAAAATAATTGACGGATTACAGGAGAATGTCTCCAGTTGAAACTTTTCTTGTCCGGCAGTTTGAGTCCTGAGATGATTTCTGCACTTCTGTAGCAGCTGGCAAATGCTCGGTTAGCTTTACGGTGAGTCAGGCTGTGAAGCGGTCAGCAGTCTTTTGAGGTCATGCTCAGGTTCAGGAAGGCTTAAAAGATCAGCAGTAGAACATGTGGCCGACAGTGCTGAGCTGTGAACGTGATCAGTAAAATCATATCTCTGATGGACCGTCAACCAGAGTAACACTGAGAGAGAGCAGGAGATTCAGCCCGGGTTGTTTTGTACAGCAGGGTGTCGTCAGCATAGCGCTGGAACAAAGCATGCTTATGAATGAACGACTAATTGATTTCAAGCAAACAAAATTAAAAACAATAAACAAAATAATGTCAACAAACAGAACATTAGCAGCCAGAAGTGTGGACTCATAAACTCCTCCCCCGTCTCACTATATCTCTGTCATTTCAATTAAATAAAAAATACACTGTCGACAACTATTCCAGACATATCCACAACCATTAATACAGAAAATAAACACAATCCTAAATGTACTTACAACACATATTAAATACACAAATCCCATTTCAGCCATAGTTATGACCCAGATTGCCAACCCATCAAGCTAATCCCTCTTCTTCTGCACTTTCTAAATGTGTCTGTTCGTCTTTTTAAAGTAAAATCCACCCCACACACTGACATACACACACTTTTCAAAGTTGTACAAACAGTTTTTTTAGATTGCATTGTCCTCTTAAATTATAGTAACCCCTCCCTGTCACCAAACGCAGACTTTTTCTTGCTATGTACATTATTTGTGAAGTTTTAAAAGTAAAGAAATCTGTCCGGACACATTAGTTTTCATGCTCTCTTTTTTCTTTCTTTACTTTTCTAACAGTACCATGGATCCTGAGGGATATAAAAATGCTCCTCACTACACAGAGGCAGAGAACCATCAGCATGTGATGCAGAAATCAGGAGACGTGGGTCCGAGGAGCAGAGACGGTGAAGGCTGGAAGCTGGTGGATGTGTCTCTTTCAGGAGGAGCACCATGGGGATTTACACTGACAGGAGGACTGGAGCATCGAGAGCCTCTGCTCATCACCAAGGTAAAGATGAAAAAAGAAAGAAAGATTCTTTTTCAGAGTCAGCTGAGAATTGAGGTGGCGTGTACCACAGTTAGCTTGTTGGAAATCAGGACATTGGCTGTGAATGGGAATGCCCCCCCACTGTGTCTGTAGCTTCTGTAAACAGTATAAAAAGCTCCAAAGCCACAGTTGAAGCCTCTCACTCATTGCTCCGAGTAACGCTGGAATTTACAAACCTGATACGAGCGACGTCACACATGAATGAGATGTATTACCCTGCAGCAACAATAAACACAACACATGGAGCTGATAACTGTGCTTTGTTCAGAGCGTAACAAGAGCTGTGGGGCTGAAGAACAGTAACGCTGATCCCTAACAAGATGTGACGCCAGCGAGCACGATTCCTTATCCGGACTGACTGTGAGTGACGTCACAGGAAGGAGCGGTTGAGTTGGTTGTTGACGGGCGGGGGGCAAAAACAAAGGACAAAGGCTAGAGTCGCCCCAAGTGTGCAAAATTTCACTCAAATAGAGCCGAGGCGTGCAATATTTCCAACAAGCTACAAGTCGCTGCAGCTGCCGCTTGGGACATTCTCATTGGGGGAAAAAAAAAAACAGAAGCAATCAGCTGTTGGCTCACTCGCACGCTTGCTGGTGTGACATCTAGTTGGGAATCTGTGTGTGTTTTTATAATGTTAGGGTGTTAGTGGTACTCTGATCCTAACTGGCTGTATCAGCTGTGCTCCTGCTTGGTTAAAACAACGACACAGTTGAATACTGTAACCTTCCAGATTTCCACACAGGGTCGGTTTAAGTGCTAAAGCGAAAACTATTTTCTTTTTTCACGTAATGTACTTCATCAACTGCAGCCATGTCCTCTTGTCTTTCTCATCACTAGAAAGGCAGCATAATGAAAGTTTGATCACTATTATTTTACTCAGATCCGTCGAAACAACATGGGACACAGCGCTGCAGCGCACTGAAAAGACAGGGCTTGGACCAGGAAGTAGTATTTTGAAAGGGTGTTAACATCACGACTTACCCCTAAAATACACTGGATGCGGAACGGCTCCGGAACGGCTCCGCTCCGGAACGACGGCGTACTCCGCCGTCCG
>JAQLOL010000020.1:27232939-27244075 GCA_029783665.1 Naso thynnoides
TAACACATGGTCACATTTGGACATTTGGAGAAGACAGAGACGACCTCTGCTCATGGACACGAGTCAGAGACAGACTGTGTGGAGCTTTAAGAAGGAGTGAAAGGAGTGAAAGCCAGTGAGAATAATGAATAAAGAATTTAACACTTTATGGGTGTTACTTATGCTGCACTGTTCAGCCGTCAACCTGCTGAAGTAACAACAAGGTGTCCGAGTTATAAACACAGTGACCTTTTAACTGAGCCGACGAGGAACAAGCACATCCCCCCTTTCACATTCACACAGTCAATTATTATTCTATTGTGGGTCACAGATCTGTATTCCTCCCTGGCCAAAGCTGACTCAATTAACTTGTATAATTTCAAAGAAGCGATGATAAATAGGATGCTAGCAATTAGCTTCTTATTTCAGTTCCCTCGACCGCAAACCGCAGATAATTAAATCACACAGTGGTTGGCTGTGATGATGGTCCCTCCATGGCAGATGGTGCATTAAAGTCATTTGACCTCGTCCTCTCGAGCATTAATGAATGTGACTTTTTAAAGCTTGTAATGGCCCATGTTTAAACAACAAGGGGCACTTACAGCACATGGCTTGAATGTGAAGTGAAACCTGCGCTGCTGATGTGGAGACACAGAGACACTGAACTGAATGTGTGAGCATCGTCCCAGCTGTGTCATGGCTGCTGTTTGAGCTTTAATATTTACAGGAGAGGGAAATTAAGAAAAGAAACTTTTACTTGGACTTATTAATTTCATCTTGAGTCAAATTTAAAAGCTTGTTTTTTGGAGAAGAAAGAACATTTTACCTCTGTTATGAGTGAGTAAAACCTTAAAAGATGCCACCATTGCAGTAATAAAACAGGCTTTCAAACAACATGGTGCAGCAGAAAAAGAAGAACCGATCAGCCTGATGAAGGCAGACAGGAATGTGCTGTTTGAAATGGCTCCTCTCTCTCAAGTGTTTCAAAAGATGCTGTCAGGACGCATCGACTCCTTTCAGTCCTGATAACACAGATTGATGGATGTTGTTTATGTGTTCTGTGTTTAGTTCACAGCAATCAGATCTGCGTGTCTCAACATGACAAAGCTTCTGAGTTTGTTCTGGAAATGTTAAAGCTCAGCCGGCTTCAATCAAACGGGGCAAGTGAGGATCGACACATAATTCATACACGAGGTTGAGGGTTGTAGTCCGGAGGGTTAGTGCGAACCAACCACAAGAGAAAATTACCTTCTTTTGCCATAGAGGAGGTTAAAGTGAGGCGGCATGTTGTATTTGGTGGACGTAGCTGCGGACAAACAGACGACACGAACCTTCATGGGCAGCGGTGTGGAGTCAGGTGAGGCAGGGTGGGCGGGGCCTCACCTTGGTTGATAAGGAAAAAGAAAGAAATATCAAAATAAAAAAACATATCTTATTTTTTGTAATAGTTTTTTTAACCCTTGTTTTGAGTGCTGTTTTATTGTTGTTAAAAACAAGTACAAATAAAAACAATTTGTTGTTTTAACAACATGAATGCCTAATGCTGGCATGTGTGAGCACAGGTGGCTGCTGACACAAACTCTACCTCTGCCTCGTGAATGAACACAAATGGTTGAAAATGTTCGCGCAGGCGTAGTCTGTTCTCACGCCGTCTTCAATGGGCAACATTAATCGCAAAGCTTCTCTGCGTCTAGCCAGCACAGCATTCCTGGCCTTTACAGCAGTGGCCCGTGTGACGCCACTCAACCAATCAGATGTGCACGTCCGCTCGGCAGCGCTGCTACCAGCTGCTACTCAGTACATCCACGAGTGAGACGCACACAGACCACAGAGGAAGAAGTGAGTCAGAGGAAAAGTCTTTTCAAACAGTGAACTATTGAAATGAGAAAAGTAAGCAGCAAAAACGAAGCTTTTAGTCCAGAATGGATGGACTTACATGTTCGTCTCTTCCTACTGACGGTTCAAAAACTCTCTCCAATCCGAGGTCATCAGTTGCAGGCGGCAGTGGGACGCAAGTAGCAGACTACTGCAGGCTAACAGCACCAGCCTCAAACCTGACCACCCTCCTTGTTAAAATAATAACAAGTCACCTGCTGCCTTTAGTATTTAATTTTTGACAAAGGCTCCTTGATTGATTTTGCAGTGGTTTTAACATGGAGTTATACCTCATATATTTTTGTGTGCATGCGCTGAGCAGTTTGAGCTCAAGCTGATGCTGCCTACCCGGCCGAGGATGTCACTGCACATCACTGACCGTGGGTACAGCATTACTGCAGAATACCTGTAGACACTACACTCCTGAATACCTTTGAAGGTCTTTTTCAAACGGCCCTGAAGAAAAAACATTGCTGCTCTAATCCTGACCTCGGTGCACTGTGGTGTTGGTTTGTTCTGTATGGGTCTCTTCTTTTGCCCTCTGTTGCTTTTGTGTTCTCTAACATGTACATTTTTCCTGCCATCTTGACCTGGATCTTGTATTTCAATGGCTAAATAAAGGATAAATAAATGAAATGAATAAAAAAAGCCAAACATGCAGCTTTTGCTTCAGTGAACTCGGTGAGCTAGAGAGACAGAACTGTGACTGATTTACAAAGAACGGATCTGACCTCAAGACAGAAGAAAAAGAAGCGTGAATTTGCAACAGCTGCGACGAGCAGCAAAACAAGATCGATACAAAACACTGTGTGTTTGAATGCTAAATACTTCCTGTAATGGATATCTGGAAAGAAAGATATGTTGTCGTGTGCCACTCCCACTGTCACACCCCCTTTTATGCCATTTGGCACAAACACCACACACACAAACACACACACACTTAACCTCCATGCCAAATTTCATCTCCGTAGAGCTAAAACAGTTGCTGCCCAACAGCAGGGAATTTTTGTGGACAGACAGAGCGACAGACGGACAGATGGACAGACAGTCAGACGGACAGATGGACAGACACACAGACAGACGGAGCGGCTTGTTGCAGCTATAAACACAGAGTTCTCCGTAGCAGCAGCTGTCTTCTGTAAGTCCTCACATTTTGAATTCATAACTCATATTTACATTGTTCAGGAAGTCAAGCAACGTTCAGCACAGGCTTAGACTGTTTCCCAAACTGCAGTACCCCTACATGACCAGCAGGGAAATCAGGTTTGAACTTTGCTTAGGGATCGGATCATTTTCATGTGAGTGTCACTTAAAAAAACTGAGCACGAGTCTTTTTGTAAATGAGTCTTTTGAACATGTTTCATCTCCTCCATCGCTTGTGCAATAAGGTGATCAAAGGTTCAGCAGCTCTCTGCTATTCATCGATGAGGTCATGATGATATCTAAACCATATTAATATCAATATGTTGAATATTAATAATTACATTTGGATTCACAGACCCACCAGACTCCATCTGAATTATGAACCATAGATTTTAATCTTAGAGCATCTGCTTTTTTCACAAATTTCCCTCATTTACACTCACAGGCAGATATAAAAGATAAGAACAGATTTACGTCCAGTCTCTGCTGCAGCTTTTTTCCCTCACGTTCATTTGAAAACTGCTCGAACTAGACATGGTGTCTACTTTCCGGGTGACAGATGATCGGCCGTGCTGCAGTTCGCCCGAGGGAGGAGATCTGCTCTGTTCTTTTAGAATATTTCACCGCCCTCGGCATTTCTTCAAGTAATGAGCCTGGACAGTGAGAGGAGCAGTTGAAGTCTTTATGCCATTAGTCATTATGCTCCAGCTCAGCATACATCCACGCCGACCGAGAATAGGTTGCAACTCTCCCACATGTAGTTATGTCATCGGGAGTTCCTGCTCGCCTTATGATTATTGAGAAGACAAAAATGTGCATCAGCAGAGAGCAGCTCCTCCAGAGGAACACGTGTGAGAGAGTAGACAGTGATGACGCTCAGTCTGCCGTCTATGGCAACACAACAGGGACAAAGCATAGCATCAAATGTTTTATTCATATTCTACTATCACTGTGGCCTGTTCAAACATTTTGATAAATAAGAGTCACTTTTACGCTGTCAAACCTCTTCTGACTTGAATCAAGTTGAAAGAAAAATGCCAAACTACAACAGGCAGCCACACGCTGCTGTCTGCTGGTTTTCATCCTTATTGTTTTACTTTTCAAGGGTTACATTCATTTTCCAGATTTTTGACAGTGATTTGCCTTCATACCAGTTTGCAGCAAAGATTCACACTGAGACCAAACGGCTGCAGGGAAAGTTGCCGCGGTGTAAACTGCTCCGTCTCAGCTCGACTCGAGAAGGCTGACGGCGTCAAGTCGCCAGAGGCCAGTTTGAGAACGTGAGGCACGTCACTTGTGTCAACAGCCAATCAGCTCGTAGTGACATCACCTGTTAAGAGGTGCAGCGTAGTGAAACCAATCATGACAGAGAGGTCCAATAGCGTCACTGATTTTGCAAATGAAAATGGGATTGTTAGAATTTTTACAGTCCTGAATGCAGAGGCATGGTGGGAAAACACATGTTGTGATACTCTGAAACCACATCAGTTACCAACAGCTGTCTGTGGGTATTATGACATTTTTAATAAATAGAACACAAAAAAGCTATTGATTACCCCAAAGCTACCAACTGCAGCTTTAATCTTCCAATCACACCACAGATTCAGAGAGTCATAGGATACATCCTTTAGGTGCAACAGATATCCGGACCAGATTTCATCACCGTTGATACGGCAGCTGTCTTTACTTTTAAATGTAAAACACAAACTGAATAAGTTTTTATGTTTAAGTCTGCATCAAAGTGTTGGACAGGCCAACGTTTTCATTCATAGAGCCACAATGCTAACATGGTAAAAAAACAAAAACTGTACAGGTCAGCTTAATCTCCTGGGAACGATGCTTGCACTTCCATGGAGGGAGCAAACATGGTTACTGCTCGCCACAACCACACGCAGTCATTTACAGCAGATAGTTGTTTAAAAAAGGCACAGATGCATAAAACATCCGCCCAACATAGAGGGGCAGATTAAAAAAAACCTAACAAAGGTCAAATATGGGTAAGTTTGTTTATGTGGTCGCTGACGTCAAACAGCAATGAAGAGTTGTCAGTGATATGAGCATGCAGTGTGTAAAACCACACGAGAAGTCTGAGTTCAGTGAGCTCGCTGCACAGCACATCTGTCAGCAGAAAACACACATTCCTCACCCTCACTGCCACCATATCCTTCCCTTCAGGAGGCTATTTTTGAGAATACTCGGGCATCCAGGATGGCTGCAGCCTGACTGATTACAGCCTGAAGAAGACAGTAAACAAAGGACGCAGCATGGCTCAGGCTGATCTGGCTGCCATGAGGGAAACTGTTTGGGAAAAGCAGTGAGACGATGATGAATCAGCTCCCTTGATGTTGTGCGAACACTTTATTTGCCTTCATGGTTTCTTTTATGCCTGATACTGTTGTATTAAATCACGTTCTTTTAACTTTTTTTTGTTTGTTTGTTTCAATTTTGGGGCCAGTTTTCCTGTTTTGAGTAAAAGCCAGACTACTGTTCACCCTCAGGCTGTAACACAGATGAACTACATTAGCAGGTTGTTGAATTCAAAGACTTAGTTTGTTTGTAATCAGTTTGGCCCGAGTCCAACCAGAGGTGACTTTCGTAGGCCAAGATAAAGAGAAGACTAACATAAAATATCACCAGCTTCTTTGTGCTGTAATACAGTTATGGTCCTCTCCTCCAACATCATCAGAGATCTTATTTTTCTCTTTCTTACCCTACAAATAATTGAACCCAGGGAAAGTTAACCACTTTGTCTAACTGTGATGTCCGTTTAAAGCTTGGCTGCCTCCGGTAAAAGTATTCAGACAAGTGTTATCTAGTGAGGAAAACACGTCCAGTTTCCAGTTTTCCAGTAAACTGGGGGTTTTGTGTCCATTTTAAACATTGTAACTTGCTGCAGATGTATTAGTAAGTGATTCATTCTGTACTGAATACATTACCATATCAGGACCAAGTCAGGACTTCAGCCAGCCATCATAAAAAGCCTCAGTCCATCCTGCCTGAACCCTGCCTTAAAATTGGTATTATAGAAAAATGAAAGGGGCTTTGATTAGAGCTATCTGGGCTCTGGCTGCTGTGCTGAGGAGAAAGGCCTTCTAACACGTAATGGTCTGTAAATGTACACATACCTCTGTAGTTGAGTCATACAGCCCCCTCTCACAGGTTGGAGTGGTGAACTGATAATCAGCTGCAGAGTTTTGCTTTTGTGTGTTAATGTGCCAACAGCTCAGCCCGTTCTGGCTGTTTTTCTTTCCACACCGAGCCGTGTCGTCTTACCGACTTTAATCTGCGTGAGTGTGAGGACAGCGCTGACCTTAACGCTCACAGCATCTGACACTTGGGACACCTTGGCGGGAGCTTTGCTTCTGTCAGTGTAACACTGAATATTTGGTGGGCACCAACACCAGCAGTTGCTGACCGAGTACACTGTTCAGTGCATTTCCCTCTGATAGATGTGTTATTCCAGGTGTCGGCTCTCAAACAAACACAATAAGGTTTGTTTTATATCATGCCTCTGGCTCGGACAGCAGCTTTTTGAAGTATTTTTATAGCCTTTGATCCTTTCTTCTTTAGAAACTGGCCTTCCTGCTGTGAACAGTGTGTTTCTCCGGTCACTGTTACTCTATAAAATATAAAAAGGATGTCAGCGAAGATGGATTTTTGGGACTTTATTGTTATGGAACAGGTTGGGTGACAGCAGCTTGATGGCCACAATTTCCCTCTGTAAATGTCCTGCCCTTGCTGGCAGAAGTTTGCCACTTGATATGTTTTTGTACATCTGTAAGAGAGTGCATTTAGTTGTCAGGTTTTGATCTGCTGTGTTTATGTTCCAGGTTGAGGAGGGCAGCAAGGCAGCAGCTGTGAGTCTCCAGGTGGGAGACGAGCTTGTCAACATCAATGAGATTCCCCTGAGTGGCTTCAGACAGGAGGCAATCTGCCTGGTGAAAGGCTCCCACAAGACCCTCAGTCTGGTGGTGAAACGGTAGGTAACCAATCCCCATCTTGTCCTGTATCCGCCAACAACGGGTCACCTCGGCAACATTTCCAACAAACGAAAGTGACGGCAGAGAGGAGGCGGAGGATTGCAGCCCTTGCAGCAGTCTGTCTGTAGACTCGCCTGCACTTTGTGGGACTTTGTGATCTGTCGCTGCAGAGTTCTTGGCAGCTGGATGGTCCTGTTTTGCCAGGTTGTTCCGGGTTACATCAGGAGTTCATGGATTGTAACACAGTTTGTCGTGATCAAGTTGGAGGAAGGATGAGATGTTATAGGTGATGTCATTCACTCTATGAACATTCCCCAAGAGGAAGTTTTGATGCAAATGATACTGTATGACTGAGATTTCCTTAAATGAGTCAGTTGGTGGCACGCCCTCAGTGCTGCGGAATCTCTAGTTGGCACTGTTTCCCTCGCAGCACAAATCTCAGTCCTTCTTATTGACCAAAGAGCAGACGGTTGATGAACAGTGAGCACAGAATTGATGCTTATATTTGCTCTCTTTGTCATGAGCCAGCTTGGTGACCTACTGACTCTGAGGTATTGTTTGGTATTCATGTCTTGTTCAACTGATGAATCACTTGTCATCGTAGTTTCGAAGGCCATCTTACAAATGGCCTCGCTGTGTGTGAAACACTGGCCCATTGTCAGTCTGAACCATCCTCATTTCTGTCTGTATTGTATCATAACGTAAGCCTTGAACAAATCCTTCCGTACAAGGAAGTTCACTTCACCATTTATGTGTCCACAAGGGCACGGCTGTGAGACTCACTCATTGTTTTTTATTCTCAGCAGACACGTTTGTGTAGGATCTGGAAACAAGGATACTGTCTGTGACAAACTGTGCCTGTTTGATCAATGAAGTTAACTGCAGAGGAGCATACCAGTGTTGCCACATGTCACTGTCCTTTGTCAGTATCATCCACATAGGTTACAGAAACTCCGCCCGTTTTCCCCCAAAATAGCTTCATCTATTGTCACGTCTCCATTCATTATAAGAGAACTTTTCAAGTCTCATAGGCAACGTTACACAAGGCTGTAATAAACAGTAGAAGTAGAGGCTGCAGACCGGAATAAAATAATAATAATAAAATAAAATTGTTGTCAATGTTCTACAGATAAGATCTAGGAATACTTTGGTCCCCTCGTTGCTCCACACAGTGTTGTTGCTCCTCTTGGTATCAGCCATGTTTTTGCACATTTGGGAAATAGGAAGTATAGCACTGCATTTTGCTCTGTGTTTTTGTTTGTGTTTGCCAATAGGTGATGTAGTCTTGTTCTAACTGTTTTATAATTTGGTTGGGTCTGATTGGTGAGGTGTTGCAAGGTCTCAGTGGGGCGTTTATCCCACTGAGTAAAGTCATGTTTTGTTAAGTGGACCCCACACCTCACTGCCATAGAGCGCGATTGGTTCAATAACACATTCAGTTAGTTTTAGCCAAATTCGTATTGGTATTTCAGTTTGTATATTTTTCTTTACGGCATAGAAAGCCCGGCATGCTTTCTCTCTAAGCTCATGATCTGCATCATTAAATTAATGTCCAGTTGAACTTAGTTTTATTCACAGATAGGTGTAGTGTGTGCAGTATTCTACCTGTTGTGTACCAATTGAAAACTTAGGTAGAATGTCCTGAGATCTGGATCTTTTTTGGAGTATCATTATTTTGGTCTTTTGGGGTTTGCTGTCAGGGCCCAGGTCTGACAGTAATGCTCTAGCAGGCTCTGCTGTAGACCCTGTGCTGTCGGGACAGCAGAACCAGGTCATCTGCAAAGAGAAGGCATTTCACCTCCTGACTGTGGAGACTGACACCAGGTACAGAGGACTTTTCTAGGGTAGTTGCTAATTCATTTAGATATTGAAGAGTCGAGGGCTGAGATTGCAGCCCTGACGGACGCCTCATCCTTGGGTAAAGTATTCTGTCCTCATTTTACTAATTTTATGCTGCACATATTGCCAGAATACATTGATTTAATAATATCATATGTTTTACCCCCTATACCACACTCAAGAATTTTGTAGAACAATCCAACATCGGTCCACTCGTCCTTGGAGGGCCTCTGCACAGCTGCGTGGGGCTCGGTGTGACTTTGTCTACTGTAACTGTGGGACGGGGTTGGACAGGGGCCGGGGACCAGGCTCTTGGGTCTGGTAGACTCTCTGGTTTGGTGTGGGGTAGTAGCCTGAGTCAGGGCCTGTCTGACTTTGCTGCTGGAGGTGGTGGTGGAGGTGTGGGTACGCTGGGTCTGGGTGGATGTCTGGGAGGTCTTTGGCTCCTGACAGGGTTTGGTGCATAATGAGGGTCCCTGGTAGGTCCTCTGGTTGGTCCTCTGGTTGGTGTGAGATGGAGGCTTTGACGGCCCAGTGCCACATCCTTCAGTGTTTTGGTAAATATGCCCGCTGCCTGCTTTTTTAAGTGGGAGTGGTCAAACAGGTGCTCAGGAGTTATGGTTGGATGATGTGCATTGTGCACATTAGGGAGCGAGGCGCAGCAGGGTAGAGATGACGATACGTGAGTTTGGAAAGGATGCGGCTGCTTCCTCTGCTACATTGGTGACCAGACTACCAACCTTTTCCTGCTCCTCATGCAGGCTGTTGGTGCCAGTGTGGATCAGAATATGACCTGGTGTGCCAAATTTGGGGTGGGAAAGGATTTGGAGTGCAGCCTCAGTTGTGGGGCACCAGATCTTTGACACTTTCATATTGGGGAAGAGCTTTTGTTCTTGGATGAGTTTACCATTCAAGTCAATAAGAATAGCAACCTCTGTGTCTTTTTTCAGGGTGGTGGGCTGTGAGGTGCCGGGGGGGGTCTGTAATCTGTGCTGTAGCTCCACCATGATGGCATCTCGTCTCTCATCTGCGCTATTCCTCCTCTCATGGTGTCTTTAGTTTCCCACAGCTCTGTGCTGAGGGCCTGTTTGTCCTTCTGCAGCTTGGAGATCTGTTCCCTCAGCTCTGGTCTCCATCTGGTGCTTATATTGGCTGAGTTGTTCCTGGAGGTCAGGGTGTGGTGTGGTGCTGGTGGGGGGTACCTGTTCTCTCAGCTCGGTCAACTCCACCTGTAGCAGAGCCAGTCTGTCTCTCAGGAGGCTGATGGTGTGCTGGTCTGGATGCTGGTTGTTATGGTCAGGCATGTGGGAGCTTTGAGCCGTGCCGTGGACGCGGCTGTCTGCTGTTGTGGTGCGTGTGGTGATGGGAGAGCTCGGAGTGCTTCCTGTGTTCTTGTTAGATGCTGCTATTTTCTTCAGAGTAGGAAAGCTCGGTACAAAGGAACCAAGGGCAGCTTCATTGCCTTGCACCATGACTGTACCATTTTGGTAAAAGGTGATGGTCAATGTCCTTCTCTCTGCACTTACCTTCATCCTCAAAGATCTATCTTTGTCTCCCCTTGCAGATTCCTCTGTTGACGTAGAAGCTGTAGTGCTTTGATGTGGCTGTATGCCATGCGGTGATATGCTCAGTGTAAAACAGCAGATTGGTAACAACACCAGTGTTATTAAAGCGGTCAGCATATAAAGTCTCTGGATATTCTCTTTGGATTCTATGTTGGAACTGTATTCTTCCATTTTCTGATTTTATCTCCTCAGGGTACTCAAAAAACTGGAGGAGCAACGTGTCCCTTACTGCTGCCGCTGTAGTTTCAGAGGCCATGTTGCTATAGCAACCAAACACCTGCCAAGGTTGTAGCGATTCTAGCTAGCTAGCTAGCAAAAACAATTTTTTTAGTTAGCTAGCAACAACACAAAAAAAACAAAAAAACAGTTTCTTAGCTAGCAAGTAATAAGGAAGTAAGCTTCTCCACCTTGGTTGCTATCAGGTTAGTGTTATTTTCCCACCTGGTTCCTTGTGGGAAGCTGAGGCTCACACAGCAGTTGGCAGTTGGTTAGCTAGCTAGCAACGTTTGTCAGTTGGAAAAATAAAACCTACATTGAGGTTTCCAAGTTGAAAAAAAGAAAAATTGATAGAAAAATATAACCATCTTATTTATGAAGGTATTCCACTTGTTCTTGATGTTTGTATCTCTCTCAGGAGCTCTTCTTCAGCATGTCCTCTCTCTCTTTATCTATCTATCTATCTATCTATCTATCTATATATATATATATATATATATATATATAGATATATAGATATATAGATATATATATATAAA
>JAQLOL010000020.1:27258020-27279858 GCA_029783665.1 Naso thynnoides
GGTATCGGTCAGCTGAAAACATCCTGGATCCAGGACCGGAGGAGCTCAAAACGAGCTGTTTCCATGAGAGATCCCGGTCGTCTCCTTCAGCTGACATCTACGGTCAGGTGAGGCACCAACAAGCTGTTTGCTTCATTTAAAGTTTGGATGTTTCTTGCTTTTAACTTTGTTTTAGTCACTTAACATGTTTAAAACTAACAAGCCGTCAAGGCGGTTCATCCCATTAGGAC
Source organism: Naso thynnoides (assembly GCA_029783665.1). Lineage (NCBI taxonomy): Eukaryota > Metazoa > Chordata > Actinopteri > Acanthuriformes > Acanthuridae > Naso > Naso thynnoides. Next base: position 27,258,251 of record JAQLOL010000020.1, read on the forward strand.
AAACATACTGGCTGAAGTGAAAGGAACAAAGAGCCAAGTCAAATATTAATCCATGTTTGTTCACATGACACACCCTCAGCTCAAGGAAAAGAGCGGCATCAGCTCGTGCTTTTCTTTCCTTTTTTTTCTCAGTGAAAAACCAGGAAGCTGCACCATAAGTTGATTAAAATAATTAACAAAAGACAAGAACTTGAACTAGCTGGAAACTTCTTTTCTGTGGATTGTTTGGGTGGTTTTTGCAAACGCACCTTTTATTTGTTCAACTTTATTTACAGAAGATTCAAGTTCCTGCAAGAACGTCTGAGACAGAGAGTAAACCGACGGAACGGCTCGACACAGCTGCAGGGTGAGCCACTTCCATCTGATGTTACCTGCTAGCTCTCCAGTGTCTTTTACAGTGGGACCTTTTTTCAGAGGGAGGGAACTGTTACTGATATTTGTCATCAACAGGTCAAATGAAAGTGAACGCTCCCACAACAATGTCTGACCTTTTATTTTATTATTTTGCACTGGAGCCTTCATCATCATATCAGCATATTTCCTGTGACGTGTTGTTGTCTCTTCATTGTCGTCGAGGAACAGTTAAGTCTTTATAAAGTGTCACTGCCTCGGTGCAGCTGTGACAACATCAGTCGTGTCTCTGGTTCTGCTTTGTGTCAGTTAGTGGAGGCTCACTGGTGTAGGCGAGGCATCTGACCGTGTCTGTGAGGAAGGGTTTCTTCAGCCCTCTGCTGGAATGTGACGGGGACCCGAGTTCAGGGGGGCCGCTCCGCAGCTTGAGTTTATCTCCAGTATGATCTGCTCCTGTGCTTGATGGGATTTTCAAGCATTTTTTTTTGCAGCGTGGCTCTGTGGACAGTCATGTTGGACCATCGATGGGTCCGACGTTTTGGTCCAGACTGAAATTTCGGTATCTTGCCCAAGTACAAATCAGAATGCAGACTGAAGCCGGGAGGAGCTGGGGATCGAACCATCAACATTCTGATTCGTGGACAACCTGAGCTACAGCTGCCCCAAAATTCTGTGTGCACAGAGTCGGTGTAAAATGGTTTAGTCACGCTGATTTTTCTCCTAAGTGGCTGTTTGTTTTATGGGCGTGGCAGAAATGTTTCAAGGCGAGCTCGATGACTTCATGTGATCCTTTGCTCCCGTGTGAACTCCTGACAGATGAAAACACTCCGCTGGGGACAAAGGCCAGGTTATCTCGGCCTCCTTTGTTATTTGTTACTCTTTGTTATTTTTGCAGCCTGGTTTCCTCTTCCGCCCCGTACTGACACTCATTCATGAAGGGCGTATGGTGACACTCGCAAAATGACTTCATGTTTTTCACGAGTCAGTCACTTAGGTGTGATCTAAATGTCCCGCAGGTGAAAACTCATTCAAAGGTGTAGAGAATCTGATCTTAAGCAGCCTCATTGTCGGGGCCGCACGATCGGACTCTCACATCGACATGACAACAGCAGCACAGAGGATGTTATTGTCCCTGAGACGTCAGGGAGATGAGCTCAGTGAGGCTCGCTCCACCAAGACGGGCTCATTGATACGAGTGTAAAGAGAAGCCAACAGGTGCTTCTGTAACAGAGCCAGCAGACACACAGCGTTTCACTCGCTCGACACTCTGGAAATGAGGGCCGTTAAACGGCACGTACTGTGAGTTGGTGCTTTGTTTTTGGATTTCATTCTGTTTTAAATCATCCGTTTAGCTGCCACAGCTTTTGTAAAGATGACTTGATTTGCTAAGATTTAAGTGTGTGTACAGCGTGCACATCAGAAACGTTTGGGCTTGTTTGATGGGCATGTCATACAGACACAGAATATTATTGGGTAACTTTTAGTTCTTGTTGTGTGTCCTTATTAACAAATAAATCATCTTTTCTTGCATAAATATGGTTCATTGGCTGAACACCTGCATTATGGTTACTTATGTCCCCATACCAGATTCTGCATTAGTATCACAGGCGTCATATTTCATGTAATCACAAGGTAACAGTTCCACACGCTGCGCAGAGCCGCGGCTCAGACTCGGGCAGGAGGGGGAGTGTAGGCTGCATCAGCAGGCGCTCACTGGGTGACTTGTCACAGCTTGTAAGAATTCCAATTACAAGGCTGAAGTGTTGGCGTCTGTCTGTCACAGCGCTGCACCTTGTGACTGCAGAGTCAATACAGGGTGTGTGTGTGTGTGTGTGTAGTCGTGTTCTCTGGGTGCTCTGTAATGAGTTTGTATCTGAGTATGTGTGGAAATGTGTCACTGTGAGCATGAACCCAGAGTTAATGGTGGCTTTGCGTGCGTCTGCCATCCAGCCTGTATCTAATGGCAGCATTCCACTGAGTCCTGTGGTCAGTTTGTGCTGAAGCAGAGAGCAACAAGAGTGGAGAGAGTACAAAAAAAAAAAAGTCTCTCCATCTTTCTTGTGATTTAGTGCCAGTTTGTCTGTCTGCTTTTGACAGCAGTTTTCTATTTAGGTCTGCTTTGATTTTTTTACTCAGTACTGGATGTGATTAAAAAATAATGAAGTACAATACTTCAAACAAAACCTACTTAAGTAAAAGTAAAATTACAGGTTTTAAAAAACTTCTTAAAGAAGTACAAGTACACAAAAAACCCTGGTCAAGTACAGTAACACGAGTAAATCTAGCTAGTTACTTTGCACCTCTGCCTACAAAGAGTTAAAGCAGTGAATGTGGATGAGGCAGGAAAAAGTGATCCGCTGAAATGTTCCTCTGGAGGCTGCCAGTTGGACGGTTAGCAGGGAGGAGCCTTGCAGAGGAGAGGGAGCCATGTGTCTTGTCATGCGGGTGTAATCACAGAGGCTGCAGCAGAGAGGAGCGAGGCCTCCGCCGCAGCCTGTCATTTGACTGAGCTTCAGATGATAGTCCATGCTGCCGGGCCGGTGCGCAGTGTGTAATTAAAAGCTTTCCATTGTGTTCCTCAGGTACCTCGACAGAGGGCCCGCCGGCTCTAAAGTGAGAGAAAAGCCCGTGGAGCTTGAACATTACAAAGCTCCGCCCATGACAGGAACTAACCCTGACAGCAGACACGGAGCTGTCTCTGCCACCGTGAACCCCAAACCCACATCTCTCTCTCACAGTCTCCCTCAGCCTGGGGACCAGGGCCCCCCCGAGCCTCCGTCAGGGCCGAGGAGGAAGACCTCTGAGCCGGAGAAGCCTCCCCCACCCAGATGCCCAGAGGTCCACTCCCACGAGCCCTTCACCGGTTCCCAGAGCATAATCTTCACCCACTGCTCTCCTAACGCTGACCTTAAGCCCGCCTTAGTCCCCGCCCACTCTGCCCAGGGAGAATCCGAGCAGGGCAAAGGACCTCTGGATACAGGACAAGGGGCATTTCATCATCTGTCCACATCCAATCCTCAGCCTTCGTTCTCTCCCCCGCCTTCCTCCCACACACCTTCAGGGCCGGCCACCACGGAGGGGCAATGCTCTCTGTCTCCGCTGTTTTCCCCACAGAGACTCAGTGACAAACCACCGGTTTTTGTCCAGGATGAAGACCCAGAAAGGTAAACGGTTTCATCACAACACACAGACTGGAACTTTTCTCTCCGTTGTGTTTTCATGCTGGTTGAGAGTTGCTGCCTCTTCAGAGTGCATCAGCCACAGTCAGTTCAAGATTCTACATATTTCTATGAATAATCTGGCTGCTTAGGCGCACTTTAACTAAATTCCTGAAATGTAAATGTAGACCTAAATGGTTCTTTTGTGAAGCTCCAGATCCATAACTGATTGATATCGTCTGTGGTGAACTTATGACTGTACAGTAGGATTATTCCAGCTAGCAGAAACCAAAGTGGTGGGAGGAGTCCAGATGAATATTCCAGCAAACTGGCCATGGAAAAACCCTCAGTTGCCATCATGCAGTGAAACTTTATAACAGTGCATGGCTGGAATAACTACAACCATAGATTGGAGTCTCTGTTTGTAAGAGTGTTTTTTTCTCCTTTGCTCATATTTCAGGATGGAACATGTGATTGAAAACCAAATTTCTGCAGTGAAGAAAGTGCCCATCAGGATTGTCCACTCAGCAGGAGTCAAAGAGAAGGTGAACTGTCCATTTTTGCAGCACGGTGACCCCCCTGCTGTGGACGCCGAGGCTCCTTGTGTAACCAGGCTGGGCAGTGTGGGAGCTGCAGGGCAGGACTCCGTCTTCTGTGCCTTCACTCGCCAGGGGGAGCCGGACGGTACACCAGACCCGAAACCTCAGAGAGAAGTGTACATGACGACACTCAGAGATCACATCAACTCCGACAGTCAGCAGCCGCTGCAGCCTGCAGACGAGTCCAGCGGTCACAGAGCGACAGAAACCACAGGACTGTCTGAGGATGAGAAGAGAGAGGAGCTGGCCAGGGACATCATGGGGAAGGATAAATCACTGGCCGATATCCTCGACCAGAGCAAGATGAAGACCACCATGGACTTGATGGAGGGTATCTTCCCTCAAGGGGAGCAGCTGTTGGAGGGAGCTCAGCAGCGCAGGAAGGTGTCCCCGAGACAGCCAATCCCCCGGCCCGCTGAGGAAAGGTCAGCCTCACACTTCAGCCTGCACGCTGACAGACAGCCGTGTTTGTGTCTGTGAGCTTCTGGAGCTCTTGACATGTTTCTGACATGCAGCCAAGTTCTCAAGGCGCGTACAGTTTATACACAGCTCACAGGCTTACACAGCCTTGTTTTACCTGTGGAGTGTGAATTTGTGTCAAGCATATAAAGTGAGTTTGTTCTTCAATCATTACATTTAGTCAATAATTCATAAATTCACTCATTCATAAACGTGACGTTTGCTTATAACAGTCGTTACAATCAGATTCAGTCAATTTTCTTCAAATCACTCGATTCATCCAAATGAAAAGCAGCAGTTCAGGCTTTGGTGTGCGATCGTCGGCTCTGTAAGGCTGCATGTTTACACTTTTACAGACAAGTTTCATTCCTAAAAATGTTGACAAAGAGAAAGAAGAGTAATTTCTTACAGCAGAGTTTCATGTCTAAGTTCAGCAGCATCTTTGTATAAGGTGACCAGGAACAATCAGAAAACAGTGATACAGCTGATAACAACATGTGGAAGGAATAAAGAGAAATTATTTGAAACTAAAAAAGATTTACTGAAGCAAAACAGTTTTTAATGGATGACTGACAGTCAGAATAAGATGGAGAGACTGATGGTGACATATTTACACCAGCGATTTTCAGCCATGCTTCTGAAGTTTGATGAGGAGACTTAAAATGATCATTTAAAAGCAAAGCTGCTGTGACAGATAAAAACAAACCAAAGAAGAAATCTATCTACATATTTGTGTGAAGGTGTGAATTTGATGTACAGATGAAAGTGCAAGAAAACTAGTCAGTAATTCAGTAGACAGAGCAAAAATAACTAACAGCTGTTAAGAGTTAAGAGATGATAAAACTAATTAGTCCAACATAGTGAATAAACAGGAAGAACATTTTGCTGAAATGTTAGTAACAGGAACGCAAACTTTCCTAAATGAACCTTAACGTTTAAGGCCCCACTGATAAATGGGTTTACTGGTATTCTAGGCCAGTATCGGCCCATTGCTTTGTATGTTCCCCGATGTTTGCCGATAGTAAAACTGCTTTTCAAGGCTGGAAAAATGCTTGGACCAGTGTTTTAGAATGATGTAATCATGTGGTTTGTCCAGCAGAGGGCGGCTTGTCGTTTGATTGGTAATAATTCAAGTGTTGACTGTTCAGTGCACTGTTTGGAATAAAGTTTGTTTGAATGTAACATGTCCTCCATTGCATATATTTGTCAACACATATTTGATAACCCCATTCAAAATATCACGTATAGAATATCGGCCAACATATCGAACATTGAGATTTTCTTGCTCCTTAGTGTTGGTAATGGCGTCAGCCCCAAAAATCGGTCGTGTCCTGTTGACATTGACGGTTAAGTTGCATGAAAAACAAAATGTCAGGCGGTAAAGGTTGGCGCCCACGGCAGAGATTTTGTTTATTGATCCTTTGCCTTTGTTAAATCAGTCAGCTGTCATCTCTGTATAAAAATGTGCTGAAAGAGAAAAATCTGCATGAGACGAATTTTTATTTTGACACGTTGAACCTGTTAATGCGACAAACGTCATTTGTTACTTAAATTTCAGGGAAAAGGAGGACAGTACGGCATCAGCTGTCACCATGGTGACCAACTCTACATATTACAGCACATCTGCCCCCAAAGCTGAGCTCCTGATTAAGATGAAGGACATGCAGGAGCAGGAGGAGGAAGACTCCGAAGACGAACTGGACATTGATCTGGCCAATAAGAAGGTACAGAACTAGATGAATCCGGTGTTTGATGTCATGCCAGCAGAGTTAGCGGAAGAGATGAAAGGCCTGTTTCCTGAGTTTTGTTTTGGTTTTTTTATTTCTGTCTTTGCAGCAAGAGCTGATTGACAGCCTCAGCAAGAAGCTTCAGGTGTTGCGTGAGGCGCGGGAGAGTCTTCAGGAGGACATCATGGACAACAACGCTCTGGGAGACGAGGTGGAGGCTCAAGTGCAGCAGGTGTGCAAACCCAACGAGCTGGACAAGTTCAGGATGTTTGTCGGGGATCTGGACAAGGTGGTGAGCCTGCTGCTGTCTCTGTCGGGCCGCCTGGCCAGAGTGGAGAACGCCCTCAACAGTCTGGAGGAGGACGCTACGGCTGAGGAGAGGGTGAGTGAAAGTCAATGTGCAAGAATGAGAAATGAGAAAACTTGTTTCATCCTCTCAGACTAATACTTTTCCGTCTTCTACAGCGCACATTGGTAGAAAAGAGGAAGCTGCTGATTCAACAGCACGAAGATGCGAAGGAGCTGAAGGAGAACCTGGACCGGCGGGAACGCGTGGTGTATGAGATCCTGGGTAACTACCTGCAGGAGAACAGCCTTACAGACTATGAGCACTTTGTCAAGATGAAGTCTGCGCTCATAATCGAGCAGCGCAAGCTTGAGGATAAAATCAAACTGGGCGAAGAGCAGCTCAAGTGTCTGATGGACAGTCTGCCCATTGAGCAGAGGCTGAACTTTTGAAGATGTCGGACACAGATGAACTCTGATGATGAACTCTCTCGTGTTGCTCCAGGTTGCATTTGTGCCCTGTGTCCAGCAGAGGGAGACAGAGACAAGGCATCTGCAGAGACAAACAGCCTGGTCTGACATTTTTCAGTTTGGTGAAGTCTGATCTTAAAACTTCACATCTGCCATAACACAACCTGGACTGATGCTGCTTTTTTTTCTGGCATCAAACAGCCGCTGTATCCAATGACTTTCATGCCATTTTTGCTTTGGTTTTATTTTATTTTATTTTTATTTTTTAGTAATTTATTGTAGCCTCTTGAATCTGCGCAGACAGGGACAGTATTTTATGTTCAACTGATTTGAGCAGCCACGCCACCTGATGTGCTACACGCTGAGCAACTAGGAGTATTTATCATATTTTACGTTTAGGAACACTGGCACATTCTGGAAACCTTTCCACAAAACAAGTAATCCACAAAATCCGGCCAAACGCTTCAATAAACACGAGTTTTTATTAACATTTCTATATAAATAGTGGCCTTTTACTAAGATTTTTGTGCCCTGTCTTTCCTCTCGGAGAACCTTTTTCCTGCTGGTGAACGTGAGAAAGTCCGAGTGTGCAGATACTCGTCATTTTAAAGAGCACTTGTTCAACTTCACTGAACAGAGGAACTGAAGCACTTCATGTCCAGACTTCAACTCAAGTGAAATCCACATTTGACGCGCCGGGGGAGTCGCCCCCCCCCCCCCGTCCACATCAGTCACTGCTGCTCTGTTTTACTCACAGCCTGGAAAAACTTGTGTGGATTATGATCTCGCCACGTCATGTTGTTGTTTCTGTATTTTGTCTTCTTACTTCGCTGTGTTTTGATATTCACGGTACAGATGTTGAAACATAGTTGCCACGGTTGTTACTTGACTTCTAGGTAAAATTTGTCTTGTAAAATTGTTCAGGTTGATCATTTTGCGACCAAATAGGGAATTAAATCATCAGTTTTATATTCAGTCTGTCAAGTGTTTTTAAAATGAACGTTTTAAGTCAGTCGCCCGGGTGGAGCCGATGGGAGGATGTTGGTTCTGCACATTTGAGAATATTAGTTTCACATGCTCTCATGCACTGCTACAGCCTGACTCTTAACACTTTATCAGCTGTGCTTTTTATACCCAATAAAGAGTCTGCTGGAATCACACACGAGTGTTTTTGATTCATTTCTGCTCAGCAGTCGGCTCGCCTACGTCGTCATTCATTAACTCCATCTCACCCTCCTCTCGGCTGATAGTGACGAAGGTAAAACTTTGACAGGAATATTACCTTTAACATTCAGATGTGACGGCTTTCTCGTCACTTGACAGAAGGGAAACGTGGAACAACATTCGGGTTCCTTCTTCTCTCCTGAATGCAGCAGCTGTGAACGGATCCAGTGTGTTTAGGAAGAGCTTTGAACTTGAGACAAGTCCAGTAAGTATGAACACAGGATGGACCAGAGGGCTGTTTTATTTTATTGCAGATATTTAATTGGTAAATTATTAACTACGGTGACTCTTGACTTTGGGTGTACCTACACTAACTAGAAAACAAGCTTTCTGGACACCTGTGCTGCAGGAGTACTTTTCAGATTCTCTGTGATCATCTCGGACGGCATTGATGTCTGTTCCTAAACCCGCAAAGGTAATCAACATATTTGTAGATGTTAAACTGTTTACTGTAAATCCTCTATAATGTACGAGGAACAGACAGATCTCACCAGCCTTTGCATAAGAGAAATCCGAACACAGAACTAAAAAATAAACACTAAGGTCGCTGACCGAGAGAATAAGTCTAAGAATCTAAAAAGATGAAGTGTTTGTCGTCCAAATTCAGCATCTATGGTGACAGATCTGAGTATTTCTTCATGTACTCTTGTATCAAAATGATGTGTTTGCTGCAAATGAAGTAAAATTCTAAGTACAGGTGAGATCTTACAGATATATATCTTACAGGTCTCATGATGTTGGAAGCAAGTGTTTTACGTCTGCACTGAAAATCTACCTGTATGCTGTCACGGCAGGGTCCGTGTCAGACGTGTTTAATTCGTCATGTTTGCTTCCATGTTGAGCACATTGTCATTTACATTCCTCCGAACATTTCAGACTACTTATTACACCCGTTAATGATCGACTGAGTACATAAACAAGTGAAAATTTGCAATATCTGTGACCAGCAGTTTATGGTACATGGGCCATGAGTTACAGAAAGGGCGGGGCTAAAGTGTGGGGGCGGGGCAAGTCATGACCAATGAAAGTGTGTGTGTTTCTACAGAGTTTGTCCACGTTACATGAATCTGTTTAGAAGATATGTGCCTTACTATTAGTCGAACTTTTATCATAGTCATCGTCATCATTTTATTATTATTATTGTTATTATTATTATTGTCATTATTATTATTATTGTTATTATTATTATTATTATTATTATTAGAGGTCCAAGCACCGAAGCTGCTGGACTTTTTCATTATTTGCAGCTAAACGTATCTGGATCCCTTAAACCCTGTGAGCAAAAATGACACAACCCGGCAGATCAGGTTGCCAAAATCACACCACTCAGCCTTAAGGGGGCGCTGTTTCCCATTCATACTATATCGCCAAGTTTGGCCTACAACTACGAAATTCAGTGGACACACGTAGGATGTCCAGATGTACCAAAAAGTCTTTTGGCGCCATGACCTAAACCCAACGTTTTTTTTTTTTAAATGTTCCAGTTCAGCTATTCTCAGGGCTCATACAAAACAGTTAAACCGTGAAACCATCCATGCTATCAGGTTCTCGTTCGGTCAGCTTGTGCAGCAGACCACGCCCATCAGAATTGGTGCTTTTGGTGACTTTTCTTCTGAGGGTGTGGCCTTGGTGATGTGGCGAAGTTCATGTGCCGCTACAGCCACAGGAAGTTTCTCGTTCTCCATCTGTGAAAGCGTTAGCCTCAAAATGACAAGACTTCACACGCATGTCCAACATCTACGCTTTATCCAGCCTAACATTACCTTTTAGAATATTTCACATTCCCAGACAACGTGTGTATTCCTTTTGCTCATTTCATTACATTCCTAAATGTACCTTACAGAATCACCTCAACAGTTTGAGGAAGTGGTCACTGGTACTGAAAACAGTGGATCTTTAATCAGGACGCTGTGTAAAAAATGACCTTTTGTCTGTCATCTTCAAGACTGCAATACTGAGCAAGAGATAAGATGTCTGAACAATCACCATGAAGATGTTCCAGAATGCAGCTATCCTCTCATTTTCCACGTCTGTCATCATTTCTACAGCAAATTTCACACAGTAAACTGTTACAAGTGCTGAAAATGTAGAAACATATAAACTATGTAGGAAACAAACCTGTGAGAACTCTTGAGTTTAACACTGGCGGATGTTTTCACTCCCAGCAGGTGTGATGGAGCTCGTTCACACCGTGTGAACTCAACCATGTGTGATTCGGTGATCAGTGTCTGAGCAGCAGCCGTCACCATGGGCAGGATTATTTACCTGGCTAACACAGCTCACTGGCAGTTCCTGGGCCTGCTGGCCGGGATTGTGGCGTGGATCTTCATCACGGCCACCGCTGGCCTCAATGAGTGGCGTCTGTGGGACGTGGCCGATGTGTCTGTCATCACCTCCGGCGTGGCCTGGGTGGGCATCTGGAGGGCGTGTTTCTACAGTCAGGCCCTCCCTGAAATGGAGAACTGTCAGAGCATCAGCATCACGGACTCCTTCGCCCCCGTGGAGATCCCCGTGGCTCAGGTTATGATGATGCTGGCTGTGATCAGCGGCCTGGCAGGGAACATCAGTGCTGCTCTGGCCATGAGGTTGGCCTACTTCTCTGTGGAGCATCACAGGAACATACGGCTGTTCTTCCTGCTGGCAGGGACCCTGTATGTGCTCACAGGGACACTCAGCTTGGTGCCACTGGCGTGGAACATGAGCTCTGTGCTGAACAACAACACCATCGACTTTCCTCCTGAGTTCCTCCTCCCTGCAGCTCCTGTCAGGCAGCGGGTCGGCTCAGCCATTGTCGTTGGCATCTTGGCCGCCATAGTGTTTCTCGTGAGCGGGCTGCTTTTCCTCTGCTATCGCTACGCCTGGAAGGCCCTGACAGACGCCAGGGACCCGCTCCACGGTCCCTGGACAGAAGCCACCCTGGTGAAGAAGTCTGCCTTGCCAAATGGGGACCAGCAGGGGAGGGATAACCCTACATTTTACAGCGAGGAAGCTTTATGATGACAGGTGACAGGAAGTTACAGTGCTGGATTTCCATCTTTTTCACAAACGGGAATGTGAATTGATAAGAAAAGAATGAACATAATAATCAAATCCCAAATCTGCTCATGATGAGCGATAAATCTCTGCAGTTTGGACGTGTTTCGGTCTGCACTGACTTGTCTGGCCACTGGGGGCAGCAGAGCAAAAATAACTGATGTCATCACTCTGCGAGACCATTTTGCTAACTTATAGCAAACAGTTTGATCAAGCCTTCAAGCTGATATCAAGCAACTTTCATTCAGAATCATGTTTCGTACATTGTAATGATGATGATTTATTGTTAGCTAAATGAAGGTCTGTTTTTTTTTTAATTATTTTGTTGTTTGTCTCTAACACTGTCTGCTGGGAAGCTAACATATATTCCAGGTTTACACACACAGCATACAGTATGACAACAGATACATTTGTGTGGAACTGTGTTTATGTCCACCTGATGAATGTAACCCTGATATTATTTATCATTTTAAGTCTCTGTGTTTAATTTTGACTAACTGTGAGCAGGATTTAGGCGCCAGCTGCTTCGTGGTCACTTTCCTGGTGTTTTTTTTCAAACATGCGAGCACCAGCGGGACAGTCTCCCACCATGCTAACTAGCTTGTTGCTGTCATTGTTGCTGACAGTGTCTGGCTGCAGTGTGTGCTTGATTTTACAATGAAAAAAGTATCCTGACCAAAACTAATCCTGTGAAAACACTAAGAGTGAAACTTGGCTGTAAAAACATAAATGGGCCTAAAGAAAAGAGAAAAGGGGGCTGAAATATGTGAAGCTGGTTTTTGGGGAAACACGGAGATGTTAATAATTCCACGTGGGTTTTATCCTGTCACTCACACAAAACTCCTCCTGTCATGTTCCTAATAAAATCCACAGATAATATTATCTCGCTGGATTCTTTTAAAAATGATCTCGTGTGAGGCGAGTGCAGCTTTGTTAGATTAGTGTGGCCATATTTCAGGGACAGATGCTTATCTGCAGATTTTACAGTTACCTTTATCTCTCCAGTCTTACCTAACTGGGCAGCGTGGAGCGAGCGATGTGACTGTTCGTGTAATCATTGATGGGCGTCATGACGACAAAGGCTGGGTGAGGTGATACGGCATGCCAAGGTGTGGGCTTCTAATGGGCCCCATGTGAGGAGGGATCTCAGAGGGTCAAGTTGACTGGGGGCCCTGCTCATGTGACCTGAGTAGGAGGCTGACGAGAGCAGGCATGCGAGTATGGAGAGGGGGCCGCCTCACTGTGGTGACTGTTGCCAGGGAAGTTGTGCATGCACGCACACACACACACACACACACACACACTCTTAGCCCAATGGCCTGCTGCACCTCTATGGAGGCGGCAAGCTGCTGAGGAACAAAAGACCCTCTTCAGCCGGGAACAGCTCTCTGTCAAAAACACCAGTCCCCATGTGGATGAAAGGTAGACCTGCTCTGACCGCTCAGTGTGAGGCGCTTTATTACCGAGGGAGAGAAAAATGCATACTTGGTGATTCTAATCTGTAACAAGAGATTCATTAAATCGAGTCTAACTGAGTATTATTCAAACACATTCCACTTGATAAGAGTTTTGAGAGAAGTATGTAAATAATTCCCCATCTATCCCTTCATCTCCGTCCACACCAGCCTCCCATCTCTCTTCTCTTCCCGCTACAGATAAGCCTGACAGAAAACTTTGAGCTGGTTAAATCTTATCTGTTCGCTTATGGTAAGTCATATACACTCTCAGTTATCATGTAAAATGGAGCCACGCTGATAAGCAAGCTCTCAGTGAGAAAGGTGGTTTGTGCAGTTAAAACTGTTTAGATGAGTCACATCCAAATTTTTAAAAGATGACATTTCAGGTCACCTGGGGACATTTTGTGTCCAATAAATTAGATTTATGAAAAGTAACTGGTGGTAAAAATCCAAGTCGAATAACAGTTTTGCCTCATATGTCATATTTCTGTCCGTCTCAGTTCCACATGTCAAGATTAAATCAAAATGATTAAAGTCGATGCCTTCTTCATGTGTAGCCAGATGTGGAAATTTACTTACTCCTATACTTGCACTAAACTGTGTTTTTCTGTTTTATGTTGCGTATTTCTGCAAGGACTTTTCTATCTTATGCCCGAGAGCATTCATCGGAGAGATATAGGTACTGGTTTGTTTTCAGATTAAGATTTAACATAAAAATACATGTTTAAAAAGCTTTTTAAATAGGCAATAGTAATAAATAAAATAACCATGACTTTCGCTTTTAAATGTCTGCTTCAGTTCTTATTAATGGGCGAATAGACTCACTGTATTAGTGTTGTGACACAGTGCAGGACAAGTTGTGTTCACTGTCACTGGATTTACAGGAGTGAGTAAAACTCCTGAGCATCAGGCGGCGGCGTTCCTGCCTCGTTTAAAGACATTTGATCAGTCAGGTTTAGTAGAAGAAGACTTACATGTTACTGGATGTGCGTGTTCACTGTGGTTTGGTGCTGCAGTTTTTACTGGACAAAAGTAACGAGTCCATTCAAATTTTGGTGAACGTAGCTGCTGTATGTTGTGTTAAAAATCACTCGTTTTGTTAAATTTGTGTTAAAATCTTAACTTGTGGAGGCTAACCGTGGCTGAGCTCATAGGCTAGCACAATGTTAGCTGCTAACACCTTCTTCAGCTGCATCCTCCTCTCACTCCTGACAGTGGACACCTGGTCAGGCATTACCCCTTACTTAACTAAAAGCAAAGGTTATAGAAAAGTATAGAATATTAGTAAATAAAGTCACAACACTCAAAAGGCGATTTTCTCACAGAAACTTTACTTTTGATTCTTTCAGTGCGTAGTGCAAAGTTTCTTTTAGCTGAGTTAACTTTAACTTGCCTCTTTTTTAAAAATATGGTAAAGGCACAGTGAGGGTGTATGAATGTTATCTTGGCGGTTTATTATTTACTGGGTGGGGGTGGTGACTTGTCCAGGTTGTACCCCGCCCTCACCCAGCGTCAGCTGGGATTGGCTCCAGCCCCCCCCCCGCGACCCTGCCAACGATAAGCTGTAACAGATAATAAAATGGACGTCTGAGGGGTTTAAGTGATGGATGATCGACTTGACGATCACAGACCATCATGCTGCACCTACTATCGACCCCTCGGAGTAGGTTTGTTTGTTTGTTTGTTTGTTTGTTTGTTTGTCAAATGCATGTAAACATAATTCCCCATGAGAAGATGAAAACTCATTTCCTTTGTGCTTCCTGCACTGCCCGGCCCCTCAGCTCTTATCAAGCCGAACATCTGTGCAGTTGTTTTCGCTGCCTCCCCTGCTGACAGATGCCCTCACACAGAGAGACACAGTGTGTGTGTGTGTGTGTGTGTGTGTGCAGCCTGCACTGTGTCATCAAGGTTCCTCTAAATTCACTCTGTGATGCCTGACAGAAACTTTTTATGTCCCTTAAAAGCAACGTCTGTCACTTCTTGGGCCCCTCAGGCAACTTTTGCTTCTGTAATAACTTCATCATCATCTGTGATGAACTTGATTCTGTAAGTGCTGACTCTCCAGAAAGAAGCATCAGTATAATGTGTGAGCGTAGAAATCAGCCTCCTCCCATGCAATAACACATTCATGTCACTGTACCTGTGTCTATGTAAATGATGCAGACTGAAGGAAGCGGCAGCGCCCTTTGACCTCGACAAATTTGTGTAATTATGTCAAAGCCAGAGCTGCGAGGGCAACCTGTCCTGCATTCTTTTCAGTACACGCTGCCCATTAGAGCATTCATTAAACACAGCTTAGCTCAGCGAGTGACCAGGAAATCTGATGGAATTAGTCTCAAGCTGTGTTTCCAATGCTGCAGACACACCTGACGGTCCCCCCCCCCCACACACACACACACACACACGCACACGCGCTCAGCTTGTCGTCTGGTAACAGAGCAACCAGAGACGACTTCGGACCAAAATAGGTTCAAAGTTTATGTGATTAAAAGACGACCAGACGGGGAAGGAGCAGGAGAGCGGCCATGTTTCCACCTCTGACAGAACTGAGGAAAAACAACATCGAAGCTTCTTTTTTTCTTATTCTTTTTAAAGTCAACATTAATAATGATCATATTCAGCATATCCCAACACAGAACACACCACTAGAAGGCTACAAGGAAAACGTCTTTTTAAATGAGAAAGTAACACGTTTTTAATAGATTTCAGTGGAACTCGTTATGAGAATCAGCACAGGCACAGAATCATTTGTGTTGGCTCGGAAGAAAAACTCACAATCACAACATTTGAAAAGCAGAAGTCTCCTGTGAAACAGACTTGAAGGACTCTCCTCCTCTTGGTTGACAGTGACAAGAAAAGGCTCCAGACGCCCCCCAAGAAGACGGAATACAAAGCATTTGACAAAATATATCTATAAAAAAATATTCCTAAGTGGTTACAGCAGATTATTTCATATTGTGGATGAGTCATGAAGAACAGCTGCAACACTTTCACTGAGCATTTGGTTGTATTTTCTACAAGGTGTCATTTTCAGAGTTTGACTGAACTTTTGATTAAAATCCACATTTGATCAGGTGGGATGTTGGTATTACAACACATATTTTCATCGTTATGTCGAAGCGGCTGCTGTCAGTCTCTACGCAGCTTTTAGGATCTGTCCCTTAAACGTACTCGCAGCGCTTCCTGTAGGAAACATCTGGATTCATCACCTGGTATCTCTGCTGCAGGACTGGCTGAGGCTCCACCGCCGAACAGAAGCTGGAGGTGACCAGCAGCAGCCCGGCCGCCATGAGGAGAAACCCCCCGGCCCAACCGCAGAACAGGGCATCGCCAAACTCCCATCGCGGCACCACGTCAGGAACTTTATCATCAAAGAAATGTATCACGGCTGAATGGGCCATGAAGGAAACAGGGATCAGACACAGCACTCCCGAAATCATCCCCAGCACCCCCCCCGTGATGGTCAAAGTCCTCTTGGTCTGGAAACCTCCACGTTCTTTACAGCTGTTGACCAGGTAAAGTCCAGGTACAGCCACCAGCATTCCCAGCATGCCCACAGCGAGGGAAGTGCACATGAGGATGCGGGCCAGCTTGAGGTCACTGGAGAGGCCCAGCAGGCTGTCGTAGGCTCTGCACTCCATGCCCCCGACGTCCTGCACCACGCACGTCTCCCACAGGCCCAGCTCGTAGCTTTCCACCGGCAGCAGCGCCGTGGACATGGTCAGCCACTGTGGAAGGATGGTGGTGGCTAAAGTGCACAGCCACGCCACGACGAACACCAGCATCCCCAGCAGCTCCAGAGCGCAGGCGCATGTGTCCATCTCTCTCTTGCTCTCTCTCTCTCTCTCTCTGGCCTCCACGCTTGACAGAGCTACGAGAGTTCTTCTTCCCCGGCTGAACTTCAGACGGAGAGGCCTGCGGACGTCCAGTCGGCACAGGAGCTGCTCACAACACCTGATAATTGGAGTTGACGCTCAAGCTCTGAAGGCTGAGTTTCTGCTCAGAGGAGCACACATCTTCTTCTGCAGGGAGGAGAGGGGCCCGTTCGGCCCTCCCCTTTGTGGTCCTCCTGCTCGGGCTGCTGTGCCAATGGGCAGCAGGGGCAGAGGCAGAGATGAGCGGTCTGAAAGGCTCGCCACAAGGGACGAAATTAAATGTGGACAGGAAATCAAATTCTGCATGTTACTGTACAAAATTACTTCCCAGGCGTCCATTTTGACGCATCCTGTGTGTCGTCAGAGAGACAGAAATGAATAAAAAGGCAAACAAACGACCCTGAGCCAACTTTAAACAGCGCCGTCCTCTTCTTATTGACAAATGCCAAACACAGATAAGCTTCTCATAAACAGAGCTGCCTCCAGAGATACTGAGAAAAGCCTGTTTAAATCTGTGTGATTTAGCATAGAGGGTCAATACTGTCCTCAAAATGTTTATCTTGGAAACTTATAAATAAACTGTTTAGTCATAAATGAGCAGCTATTACTGTATCTTCCATATGAAATCCTAAATTTATTGCCTATGTAATAAAAGCATGCCGTTACAAAAATGCACATCAAGTCATGCAAACTGAAAGAGCCTGAGACTGTGTAGAATAAGTAACAGTCCGTGTGTGACAGCTTTGCTGCATGTGACCGGAGCAGAAACAACAGAGCAGCTCATTGTGCGCTCTCAGATGAACACGGCACAGCCTGTGGGAAACCGTCGTAGGAGATCACAGATCAAAGCTGTGATGGGAGGAAATGTCTGGCGGCCATAAGCAGACACAGCGGTGCACAGTCACAAACACACGACCAGAATGCACAGATTCTGTAAACTCCCCAGGCTGCTGGACGGCTGCTGGACGGCTGCTGGACGGCTGCTCCCCTGCAGGCCAGAGCGCTCAGCTGACTGCACTGACGTCTGCACACAGAGTCCTCGCACACACACACACAGGCTGCAAGCACCGATGATGCCAAACTCCACCTGAACATGGCAAAGAGTTCCCTCACAGTGTCAGAACATCTCCTCTGTGGGAAGAATGAATTCGCCATGACGACAACTGAGAGGCGCCTCGCTGGAGTTTCCTCCTGAAATTTCCTGTCACACTGAAAGTGAGTCACTGCACCACAAACCTGCAGGAAAACTACGAGCAAATAGTTTCTTCCTCTCTGTCTTTGTCTTCAGTGCTGCTGCAGTTCCTCATGATGGCAGCTAGAGGTCAGCAGAGCTCCCATGAACTTCAGCCTGACATGAAGTCCTGCCTCTCTCTGTGCTGATCGGGTTTGTGCCGAAATGAAGGAAAATTAAACATGATTTTCTTTTTTTTTTAAACTCAAACACGCATAAATACAGAGTGAAGTGCATGTCTGATATTTATCAGTGTTGTTCCATTTATAATAATGAGATCTATTGGTTTATAGGATTTGGTTACATGGTGTGTAGACTTTTTAAATGATAAAATATTCTAAGTTCATGTTTATAATCACATTCTATCATTTTATGAATATTATGCCAGGCACAAGGCGTTTCATTGCACTTTATGGACCACTGTTCTTTAAATGTGCATGACCTACAAACATGCCTGACCTGTGACCTGTGACCTGTGACGTACATGCTGCTATTTATTTTTATTTATTTATGTTTATTTGACCAGAAAAGCAACATCGAGATCAAAAACCTCCTGTGCAGGTGTGTCCAGGCCCCGACGGGCAGCAGCACATAAAACAAAGTTACAGCTGACGTCACAAAATAACTGAGGACAATAAAATGTAAAGTCACATATACACGTCACAGGCCGTCCATGTCCCACCGGAGCACCAGGGGGCGCTGCTGCACCGCGCCGCTCGCCCTGCAGGCAGCCGGGGGGCTCGGGTCTGTCCCCGTGTCGGAGGGGGAGTTGTCCGCGGAGTGAAATGAAGCTCGTTACATTTGTTTTAGACGGTTTACCTGTTTCCGCCGTGACTTACCTGTGTGACGCTCAGCGCAGTCACGTGGGCAGAATCCACAGGTTGTTGTGTTTCAGCCTCCAAACGTCGTTTTCCACCTTTACCTGGGATCACTTCCTGGGACTGACAGAAAACCTCCCATCATTTTGACCAAACTTCTTTTCAGCGCGGCGGTAACGCGGCAGTAACGCGGCGGTAACGCGGCAGTAACGCGGCGGTAACGCGGCGCTTCGCTGTGGGCGCTGAGCTCTGCGCTCTCCCCATTGGACGGAGGAGCTCGCTCAGGCTACGTCCGACCGTTTATGCAAATCCGCTCTACCCGAATATGGACACGGAGGAATGAAATATGGTGGAGGAGGCGAACATGGAGGACCGAGGACCGTGAGAGCGCGGCGGACCGTGCTGTTGTTTTCGGGGCTGAAGTGAGCGGAAACGTGGATGAACCGTCGGCGGGACGTTTTCAGCGGACAGCGTCGGCGGAAAGTTTCGTTTGCGTCTGGGCGCCGATCCGTGTGTCGAGCTCGAGTTAGTTGTAATGCAGTGAAGAGCGACTCTTCGGGGGGATAAAAGGCAGGGCAGAGGGCTTCAGCCCTCTCACCATCCCGACGCGATGCCGTGGGTCAGCGGCGGTAAGCGGAGAGAGAGCTCGGAGCTGCCGCTGCCCGCGGGCTGGGAGGAAGCCCGGGATTACGACGGCAGAGTGTTTTTCATCGACCACAACACCCGGCAAACTTCATGGATTGACCCCAGAGATAGGTATGCCGAAGGCCTGGAAACACACTCACTCACTTTAACTCAGCGGCTCCTCCGGATACAGACGAGCTGAAGTTAGCGGAGATGCCCGGAGGGGCGACGGCAGCGAGCGGGGGCACTTGGTGGTGGGGGGCCAGGGCTGCGAAAGGCCCTCCGTCCCGCTAATGAGGCGTGAGGCTGCGGTGGATGTTGATGAATCAGATGAGCTTTGGCAGCGGTTGTCGCCTCCCCGCCGCGGGAAGAAGTTCCCATTCAAACACGGGACGTAACGCCCATGGCCGCCGCGCCGCCGGCCGCCGCGCCGCCGCTCGCAGCGAGGCTTTCTCGGTGTTAGTCACTTTGGGAAGGTCGTCAGGTTGCGGCTTTGAGGGGAGCAGCAGCTCTGTGCCCGCAGTTTGGTGAGCTGCAGCAGACGAGCCTGTCAGCGAGCTCTCCTTCACGGAGGAGCAAACCTGATGTCTGTCTGTCTGTGTGTGTGTGTGTGTCTGTCTGTCTGTCTGTCTGTGTGTGTGTGTGTGTGTGTGTCTGTGTGTCTGTGTGTGTGTCTGTGTGTGTGCGTGTGTGTGTGTGTGTGTCTCAGACCTCACAGTTGGGAGTCAGCAGGCTCTGAGCTGACTCCAGTGACCTGAGACGTTCCTGCTTCACTCTGAGCAAAGTGAGCTGTTGTTTCCTTTCCATGCAAACACACCTGGAGTCACCTGCAGCTTCAGAGTCACCTGCAGCTTCAGAGTCACCTGCAGCTTCAGAGTCACCTGCAGCTCTGGAGTCTGAGCCTGAATGTGTGTTTCAGTGCATTTCAGAGTGGAGCTGCTGCAGGGAGAACTTTCAACTCCAACTCCCAGAAATCTTTGTGAAAATATGTGAGGAATGCTGGTCGGGCCACTGGCAAAGCTGCGAGGATGTGCTTCGGTGGGGACTGGGATTTGAGCGGCGCAGAAACAGGCTGGATGAGGCGTTCAGAGCCAATCACAGCCCGTGTTTCACTCTGCTGGCCTGACCTCAGATCTGACCAAAGCAGCGCTGAGCGTTTGTTTGGAGGCACGAGCTCCAGTTTCCGTCTGAGGGCAGATTATTACTGGTTTCAGAGGTGGGAACGAAGTAGCTGCTGGTCATGTAGATCGGCCGCCCCCCCCCCCAAGCTGATGAGCCATTGTTGTGTGAGGCTGATAGCAGCTTCACAGATCTGTCAGCCGTCAGCGTTTGAAGGTTTGCATGACTAAAGAATGTTTTCTGCTTTCGTTGTGGTGCTGCTCAGTGATTTATTAGCCACCTCGGCCAGAGGAATGTTGTCTGTCACCACCTGATTCTGACTTTCCAATAAATCACCTCGCCGTAAGGCCCTGAAGCCGACTGTCTGCTAACATGCAGCAGGTACAAAGAGGTGTCAGTCAGTCAGTCTGCGTGTTGCAGCTCTTCAGTAAAACGTGTCGTCGTCCCTCAGCTGCAGATAAAAACAGAAAAACACGGTTTGCGTGTTTGCGTGTCGCTCACACACGATGCTGGAGAGACGACTGCAGCGTGACACGCGCTCCACGCCTTCCCCGAGTGTGTGACAGCTGAGCTGAAACCAAAGGCTGAGATTTAAGTCGGGTACCTGCTACATGTTATTATAGGCCTCCATCATCATCATCATCATCACCATCATCACGAGTTACTGAGTGTGAGCTGCTGCTGTTTCAGCTGTGGTTCTGGCCGGACACTTGGTGAAGCGACTGCAGCCAGATGTTTCGTATGACATCACAGGGACGGCTCCATGCAGCCGTTTCATTTCTGATACCGATGAGACAATGTTGAGTATCAGTCAGTATCGATGTGAGTGTGATCCAGCCTGCTCCTCTCTAAAGAACACCATCAGTAACACGTCTGTATGGGAGCACACTGCTTAGCTTTGCCTTTTAGATCAGAGGCAGTTTGTTTTGGAATCAAACAGAACACTTCTGATGAGGTTCGTCCCTCCGTTTACACGACAAACCACAAACGTTTGAAACCGGGTTCCACAGTGGCGTCCGTTTAAACCGAACTCTGATGAGAGCAGGTCACACATGACGACAGTCTGCTCAGGTGAATTTAAGTGTTCACAGAATAATTTCAGAAGTCAAACTACGGCTGAATTTCTGCAGTTTGTGGCTGCTGAGGGCTCAGCAGCAACAGGAAGTGAACGACTTCG
>JAQLOL010000020.1:27286168-27298412 GCA_029783665.1 Naso thynnoides
CTTTTGTGCCTTTATATACAGGACAGCTGAAGAGTGGACAGGAAACAGGGCAGAGGGGGGGGGAATGACATGCAGCAAAGGACCACAGGGGGAATCGAACCCGGGTCCGCTGCGCGAGGACACAGCCTCTGCATGTGGGGCGCCCGCTCTACCGACTGAGCCACCGGGCGCCCCCATTTGGTCATTTTTTGGTTCTGGGTGTGTCAATGTTCAGATTTTATTTTAGAAGCATGTTTATTAAAGAAAAGCTGACAAAATACAATAAAAAGAGGAATGAGAGTGTTTCAACACTGCGTACTGGTGACAGTTGGCACTTTTTTTTAACCTCCGTTATGCTTGTTTTGCATCAATGCATTCGTGGTCCGTGACAACAGATGGCAGCGAGTCTACGCTGCGATCGTTAATCACTTTTAAAACTGCAGTATGCTGCGTATGATGATGGATGGGCAGCGGTGCAGCCTCACACAGCTTCTAAAAGGCTTTCACTGTCAGCCTGCGCTGGCCATATCCTCAGGCAGCGTGACTGTGTGTGTGTGTGTGTGTGTGTGTGTGTGTGTGTGGGGGGGATACCGTACGACCTCCTGTGGGACTTTGACAGACTGGAGTTGCAGCGTCTCATTCATGTCTTTTTAAATGAGGTTTCTCTCAGCGGGCCATCGTGTCGTCCAGCTGAGCGAGTGTGGACCGCGTCAGGATCTCCGTCCTCTGACCTGACATGATCGTTGTTGCTTACGCAGAGGTCGACACTTCTAAACTGTTCAATCAAAGTTATTGACAGATTTTCAGAAAGTGACTAAACCACATGAATTAAAAATTGAGCTGAACAAGAAAAAATGTCAAAATCACAATACATCCAAGTGCATTATCCAAATTAAAGGAGCTACAAAATATTAAAGCTGAGACAGGCAGTCTATCTTTGGTGTCATCACACTAACATCCCATAATAACCTTTCAGCACTTTGTAGTTCAGCTGGTCTGAAAGAACTCCAGACTTCTGCTCCTCTCATTGGCTCTGGATTCAGACTGTGACAGAACTTTCAGCCAATCACAGCTCATTTCAGAGAGCGTGTGTTCCTATTGGCTGCTCCACGCTGTGCTTCGTAGCGACAGGTGACGTCACTGTGAGCTGATTGGCTGTTGAAACAAGTGACATGCTTTACGTTCTAAAACTGGCCTCTGGTGACTTGACGAGCTGAGCTGCAGGCGACGCCGTCAGCCGGCTCGAGTCGAGCTGAGACGGAGCAGTTTACACCGCGGCAACTTTCCCTGCAGCCGTTTGGTCTCAGTGTGAATCAAACTGGACTTAAAGAGAGAGAGAGACAACAAACGGAATCACAAAAATATTTGGCTACTTTTTCTCTTTTAACTGACTGATCTGTTAGTCGAGGAATCATCGCAGCTCCAGTAATCAGCACGTGTCCCAGGGCTGGTTACCTTCGTCCTGGAGACGAACTGAAGTTGTGACGCGGCGAGTTTGTCCTCAGTGTGTGAGTGCAGAAAGAAGAGCCGCTGTCTCTGTCTCCTCAGGAATGTGTCTCTCCAGCTCGTCCCCTCATTGTATGCATACCTCTCCAGAGTCAGAGCTCGTGCACCGTCTGCATTGTGAGCATTTGGGGTGGGAGGGGTCTCTACAGCCGGACCCCCTCCTGTGGGCGCTGACTGATGGTCATCAGACAGTTTCTGTCTGTGCAGCTGTCATCAGAGCGAGCGGTTCACGGCTCGCTGATACGTGGAGATTAGAGTTAAGGTATCAGCCTGATGTCATTAGCTGTGCCCTGTCATAGTCACTGACGAGCTGACCGCGCGCGCGTGTGTGTGTGTGTGTGTGTGTGTGCTGATGGGAACCACAAACACACACATGGCTAAACAAATCACTACACTTTGGAAGTCTTTAACTAGTGACATTAATCCAAATGCATACTTTGAAGTTTCATGCCTAAATAAATAGTTTATGCAGGCAAAACATCATCAGCGATGTACCGAGTTTGAAACATTTATTGACTGTGAGTCAACAAATGTTTGTTTCAAATCTGACAGGGACAAAAATGTCAGGTTTCACAGCGTAAGATGCCTAAAACAGCGGGAGTGGACGCTGTCGTGTCCTATTTCTGTACGTTTGTGTAAGTGACAGATTTATGTGACTGTGTAGACCTGAATCTTGTCTGACTAAATCTGAGTGAATTCTTCCTGTTAATGAGCACCCAGCTCTACTGTCCATGACTGCAGAGAGTTTAGAACTTTTCAGCTGCTGGTTCTTCTACAGTGACATTGGATTTAGCTCACTGACGGGCCAGTAGAGTCAAAAGTTAATCTTGCAGTTACTGCTACCCTGCTAAGCTAGGCTACGTACCATTTTTGCCAGACGAGGTCTGCCTCTTTATTAAACTTCCTCCTTATGTATGTGGGATGGCAAATTAAACTACCAAGATTTTATCTCACCAAACTTGATGTATTTCCAATTCTGGACAGAGCTGCAGGGGACAGTAGGACGGTTAGCCTTAGCTGTTGATGCTAGCTGTTGTCATCTGAAGCTAGCTTTAACAGAGTTGTCTCTCGTGCTTTAGCTGTGATTTACTGCACATTTAACTTTCTGTTTTTCTGATGAATTCTGGTCTTCGGCACGTTTTATGGCAAAATGAATGTCAAGTCATCTCCTGGTTTTAATTACATTTTGATTACTGCTTTTTGGCTTTGTAGGCAGTCTTAGCCAAAAGGTTAGAACTTTAAATAAAATAATAATTTTGTCAGTGTGTCCAGGTGGAAGCGTAGAGATTTATAGTACTTTAACAGCACACCACCTGCGGCCGTACGACCCCGAGGACCGGCGTCCTCTGCTGACAGCTCCCGGGCTGGGTGCGTGCACGCAGCATGACGTTTTAGGGATTGTTTGCCGTTTGGCTGCCGTGTCAGGCAAAGATGGGGCCTACCTCAGTCCCGCCTCTCTGCTTTACACACCTCCTGTCCAGCTCCAGCTGTAGTTTGAAGACGAGTCTCTCCTTCTGTCCCCTTTATCAGTTCATTTGTTCACATTTAACTCTCAGACAATAAGACAAATAAGTGTCCAGGCATTTATTCCAAGTTAAATAATGCTACATTCATGTGATGGTGGAAGGTCAGAGTTTCCAAATAGGGAAGCTGTTTTTCTGACTTCATTCTTTGGTTTTTTTAACAGTTCATTCATGACGGCGAAGAGCAAAAGAAATGGACATTGTGTCTCTGTGTGGTGCAGCGTCTGGGTGATGGGTTGGCTCAGATACGAGTTGCTGTCCAAGTGTGCTGGGAACAATCGAAATTTTATATTAGTGATTTTATGTCAGACTTGTTATTAAGAAACAAGTTTCTTACCACCAACCGAACATTGACTATTGCCCGCCGTGTTTATGCATTATGACATCAAGTCAGCAAATCGTGTTATTCCAGTTTTCTTTCATTTTTCTGACATGAGAGGCCACTCGTGAATTTTCCCAATGGTTGAGTTGTTATTCCCATTATTCCAACATCACATGAAGGCTGCGAACTTCAGAACAGGCTGTGTTATTTTCTTAGCCGAGCACCTGAACTCAACACCTTTGTAACACTGGAAAACAAATCAGCAAATAATACTGAAGCACTTCCTCTTCCAAATCTGTACTTCAAAGATTTGGCTCAGGTATGTGTCCTCATGTTACAGAGAGTGATTTATTTTATCAAAGTTAGAGAAACCCAAGACGCCCAGAAATTCATTTTCACCCAATAAAACTCCTGAACAGGAGAAATTTGTGCAAAAGATTCAAGGACTGGCCAACACAAATAACTGAAGTCCCTCACAGAAACACATCAACAGTCATTACCTGCATGTAATCGTGCTTTCAATCC
The DNA here is from genome assembly GCA_029783665.1 of Naso thynnoides. Classification (NCBI taxonomy): domain Eukaryota; kingdom Metazoa; phylum Chordata; class Actinopteri; order Acanthuriformes; family Acanthuridae; genus Naso; species Naso thynnoides. The sequence continues at coordinate 27,290,024 of JAQLOL010000020.1, forward strand.
TCCGTCTTTATTTTGGTGTTGGTGATGAGAAACAAAAGTTTTGTGCTTGGATCACGTTGATGATGTGATGACAGACTTAATGACTTAATGAGAATAAAAAACTTTTAATAAGTGTTAATTTGTGACGTTGTTCAAACTGATGCATGATACAGTGCAACAGCTCTGCTCCTCTTGGACGGGTTCAGCTGTCATTTCTCTGAGGAGGAAAATATTCTTTGGAATTATTGTTGACTTTTTGCTTCTTTCCCCTCGATTAACATTGCAAACACCCTTTATAAACATGAGAAATGGAGCGGAGCAGCCTGTAGGCCAGTAAACGCTAACACCACGTGGGAGATCAGGTTTCTGTCAAATCCTGCTCACGCAGACTCTGAGTATTTTGTTGGTTCTTACGCTGATATCGAAGTTAACTCAATTTATTTTGACTCATTTCAGGATCACCAAACCACTGACGTTTGCCGACTGTGTTGGAGATGAGCTGCCTCTCGGTTGGGAGGAAGTTTATGACCAGCAAGTGGGAGTTTACTACATTGACCACATTAGCAGTGAGTACATCTGCTTTTATTTGAAGCACTCAGAACAAAAATTGGTCCTAATTAAACGAGAAATTCATGGACGCAGATCTCACTGTGTCACTCAGTGAAGTCTGTGACACCACCACAGGACCCTCTGGCTTCTTTTATTGATGTTATCACACGACTTGATATCTTTAGTTGCTCATCAGTCTCTTGTGTTGTGTCCTGTGATCAGAGACCACCCAGATCGAGAACCCGCGGACTCAATGGCGGCAGGAGCAGGAGCGCATGCTGAAGGAGTACCTTGTTGTGGCCCAGGAGGCCCTCAAAGCCAAGAAGGAGATGTACCTGGTCAAGCAGCAGCGTCTGGAGCTGGCTCAGCAGGAAATGTTGCTCTTCCACGAGCTCTCTGAGGACAACCGCTCCATCACCAGCAGTAAGACACGCTGACGTCCATCTAGCTGGGTTTCAGAATCAAAAAAAATACGCATGCATGAACGAGGGAAGACAGAATTACAGGACGGGGGAAGTGTGATCTGAAAGGCTCCATGAGAAGAAAAACGCTGACCTTAGCCGACCTATTTATCTAACCTTGTTGTGCTCTATTGTTGATTTGCCTTCAGGGGGTGCAGATCCATAGAAAATCTTCCAAATCTCCATTGCTGGTTCACCCCACCCTCCCTTTTATCCACTTCCACCCAGTTTACACCCAGACTTCAGCCAGCTGTCACTCACAGAGCGTCCACAGAGAGCAGCCTGGGAGGCGACACTGGATCGCCTTCAGCTCTTCAGTGTATTACAAGTTCACTTTAACATCTTCCCAACCGACTAACCACTGAAGCCTGTCGTCTGTTTCTGTGTGTCCACAGCGCTCTCTGGCTCATCCTCGAATGCGAAATACGACCCTGACCAAATAAAAGTGGAAATAGCTTGTAGGAGAGAGCGGGTAAGTCATTATTGGAGGAGAACAATGGGCTGCAGCAAGGGGCCCTTTTGGGTAGAAAAGGGGGCTGGGGTGTGGCCCCTGCAGGATACTGTTGCTCTGGCTAGGGCCTTGAGAGGATGAGGATGAGATCATCATCGGAGGGTCAGGCAGAGGCTAGGTCACTGACTCACATGGCCAAGCTGGACGTTTTGCTGAGATCGCTCACATGGGTGAGGGCGTTTCCTGAGTCACAAACATTAGAACGTTACGCTGAAAAGATGATCACGACTCCATGTTTAGTGTAGAACCCACAGTTAGAGATAATTAACCTCATTTATTTGGTCACCTGGAACGACTTTTTGAAGGTTGCATTACAACAAACTGTATGTTTGAAATTAAACAGTTAATTATACGTTCTTTTCTTGACCCATCATGCACTGCAAACGCCCACAAATCAACATGTAGAATTCAAAGTAGACAGCAAAACCTGCAGCCGTGTAAAAGTGATTTTTGGCCTGTCTGTCAAACCTCCAGTAAATCACCACTCAGCCATTTCATTTCTGTGAATGTCAGTTAAATCTTTGGTAAGAAACTTTAAAGCTGAAATCAGCATGGCACGGCTGTGAGCTGTAGTTAATCAGACGCGTTATGATGATGATAATAATGACATCACAGTGTGTCACATCTCAATAGGTTAGATTAGATAGAACCTTATTGATCCCTTCGTGCAGGTTCCTTCAGGGAAATGAAAACTAACATTAAGTTACATATAATGTTGTAATGAGTGAGATGTTTGACATAATGAACAGTTTCTGTTGTTTAACCCTTCAGACAAAGTGTGTTGGCACAGTTCACTTATAAGAAACTAATGAAAAAGTACAAATCAAAGCGACAGACGCTGAAATACTTTGAGTCCATGGTTTACACTTGGATCCTACATTTCCCATGATGCAACTCAGCCTCATTGTTCATTAGCCCTTTTTTTGGTCAAATCCAACGTGTTTAAACTGCACTCTCCCAATGTGCAACGTTGCCGTTTACTTAAAAATCTGTTTCTCAGGATTCGAGCAGAGAAAATCCTTCAGAGCCAGTTTTAATTCTCCCTGTGACAAGTTCACTGAACTCAAATGTAAAAACTGTAAAAATGAGAAAACAAACAACAACAAAACTATGAGTATAAACTAGGTCTAAAACCACTGAAGTATAAAATAAGCCCAGAGAACATAAACGCAGAGTAACAGCTCGCACACTACAAACAGTGTGTGCTTGTTACCTGCTTGATGGAACGTATCCTGCATGAGGGAAAGGGAAATGGATCTCTCTGTGTTTGTGGATGTGCACGCATACACGTGTGCATATGTGTGTCTGTAAAAACATGGTGGATCATTCCTCCGTGTAGATACTCATGACTAAGCAGTTTTGAGCGGCGGTGGTGGGGAGAGGAGGCCATTGTGCGCCGCTGTAACCTGCTGCTCGTCCGTGTGTCCACAGCTCTCCAGACTGAAGCAGGAGCTGGCCCAGGTGAAGCAGGAGCTGCAGTATAAGGAAATGGGAGTGGAGACCCTCCAGGAGTAAGTGTTCCTCTGCCTGTGTGTCCCAGGCCCACCCTTCCTCCCACAGCCAGCCCTCTCCTTCCTACGGCACTCTGCCTCGCGGCTCCCCACCCAGCAGCCTTTTCCCTTTTTTGTGTCAGGTCTCGTCCTCCGTGTTCGGCCGAACACAGACTCTCCTTCTCTGTTTCCTTTTCACGTTTCCCTGTGTTCATTCAGAATATTTCATGTACCTTCACAAGTTGTTGCCGTTTTTCACGTGGCTCACGTGTACAGTTCGATGACATCTATTAGGAAAAGGTCAGATTTCAAATAGCTGGAGCAAAAAGGTCTTTGACACGTAGAAAATAAGAATAATGAGGAAATGATCTTCTTTGGCTTGTGTTTTAAAGGCAGTTTCCCATTTTCCTTCAGTTTGTGTTGGTATTTAAACACATGCACATAGAGTCTTTTGTGCTGGAAACATTTCTGAGTGGTTCCAAATTTCATGTTAGAATCACAGGCTCCACCTCTCAGAGGAAAAAAAGGAGAGAGCGTTTGAGAAAAGGCAAATGGAGGGAGTTTTTTGATGGAAAAGGGACTCCACCTCAGGAAGAGGATGCACCAGTGGAGTGCAGGGAGCCAAGGTTCAGGCTGGAGAGGAAGTTGCTCCATGGAGAGGGGAGGGGGGTGTAGGGGGTGTGGGCTCGAGAGCAAGTTTCAGAAACACAGAGATATCTGGCAGCAAATTCCTCTGCACTTCCTGAGTCCTGGCAAAGAGTCCCTTATCTCTTAGATAACACACAACTCCAGTGATTCCCAGAATAGCCAGAGAATACACAGCTTGCAGAAAACATGGACGCATCCTTCCCTCAAGTTTCTCTGCGTGTGTGTGTGTACGTGCTCTCGTGTGTGTTTGTGCCTGTTTGTCCCATTGTTTCTCATGGTTGGTTTCTGCCTGGTAGGGTTGAAGCCAACCTTCGGCTGCTGTTCTGTCCAGTTTCAGCTGTTTGTTCTGTGAGCCGCGTCACGTCACACAAAGCAAACAAAGAGCTTCTGACGTATGACTGCCCTCCATGATCGTCACCGCCACATTAAAGGAATTTAGGAGTCGGGAGTTCAGGAGTTTATCTCCCTTGGACAGTTTGGCATACAAGAATCTTTCCTGCACGTCTGTATTCCACCTTATCTTCACAAATGTTTCAAATTTTTTCAACACTCAACATGTTTACTTCACACCGTTTCTGTAACCGACATCACAAGTAGAGCTTTTAAGGACTGCTTGGTAATAAAATGAGAGCATATTTGCTCCTGTGCAGTCGTCAGATTGGGGGGTTCAGTACAAGCAGGCACTGAGGTGTAGTGCCTTTTTTTGCTCAGCATATAAACTCGCAGCCCTGCCAATGGGGTCGCAGGAACAAAGCCCAGCTTGTTTTGGGAGGAAGAGGCAGGGTCAGCTGGATGAACAGTACCTGCTGTTGAAGGCGAGTGAAGGAAGCGGGCTGTGGTGAGAGGGGGGGCCAGCGTGCCACACCCCCTCCTGCTCCCAGCCGACAAACCGACAGACACCCCCCCACGCCAACACACACACACACACACACGCAGAGCAGCTACACTGACCCTGTTTTTGTCATTGCACTACTAAAGGGAACGTTCGCAACATTTCTGCAGATGTCCAATCAGTGTTGATGGCAAATGTGGTCGTTTGAAGCGGTGAATTTTTCATCACGTGCTGTATTGAAGGAGAGAGCCGCGTTCTCGCGGCGTGGCGGCGTGCCTACATATACCGGGATGCGTTGGACGCGAGCATCTGACACCCTGTAAGCAAATCAGAAGCAAAGAGAAAACTGGTGTTGTTGTGTGACAGGAAGCCTCCCAACGACCAATAATGTCACTCAGCAGGTTTTCATGCACACGAGTCTCCACTAACAGTCTGAATGTGGGAATGACACATGACACATGACACATGTACACAGCTCGTCACAGGTGGACGGTCCTCATTAGGCCTTATCCCAAATGACACATTTACCTGTGCAGGCTTTTCTGGCCACGTGTCAGGCGCCTCAGTCAGGGTTCTCACAGCAGTTTGTGACTCATGACCTCGTGCCTTTTGATTGTTTGCCATGTGGTCAGATTTGTTTATCGTAAACAAACCAACCAAGATGCTGAAGGGTGACAACGAAAGTTCACCAGGGGAGGAGCATCTCTGCACTTTGAAAAGGAGGTCAAATCCTCCATAGTTCTTCACCAGGACATTCTGTTTTATTTTTTATGTTAACTGGAGTATGCCTGCACGGCTGCATGTAAGCAGGAATATTCCTGGAATATTCATTTTCATTTCCCATGTAAACAGCTTAGTGGGAATATTGTCTTTCTTGGAATAAAAGACAACATACTCTGTGCATGTAACCATACTGACTGATGTCCAGAGTAAACAGGTTTTGCAGCCGGATAACTCTGATTTTTCAGTCATTAAAGCAGCAACTGAAGAATTTATTTGGGTTTTTTTGGGACCACATTTACCATCAGCACTGGTTTGACTCTCACATACAATATGGCAAATTCTCTTTTTAATTTTTTCCTTTTAGATACAATTTGTCTCGAGTCATGTAACAGAGATTTCCCCCCAAACAACCGGCTTTTGAAAGCGGCAGTTCACAGGCTGAAACCATGTGGAAACAAACAGAGATCCGGATTGATAACGCTCTGTCACATGCAGCGTCTGTATTTCATAACTGACCACAGTCTAAAAAGACTCTGCAGTGGCTCATAATATTACCTCCCACACACAAATATTTTAGTTGTTCATCTGATGATTTTCTTTGTGACTTTGTTCCTGCTGACCTTTTTTCCAACACAAAGCCCGACAGAGGACCGTCTTAATTCTAAACTCTGTGATCCTACTGGAGTCTTTCACGCTGTGAGTGGACGATGTTTGTGTCTGGTGTGAAAATGCTCAGCGGACACATTCAGGTATTCAGATTCCGAGTTAAATCAATCTGTCAGAGGAAACTCATTAATGTGCTAAAAATCTTTATTCATGATCATTTTTATTTGAATTAATTTAACTCATAATTAAAGCTAAATTATTCACTTCTTACTGAGCTCTACGGAAGCCTGACACTGACACGTTTAGGAAAAGGTTGTCAGACAAGTCAAAAGTATAAATGAATACATTTCTAAATTAAAGCTGCAAGCAGCGTTGAACGGGCCCTCGCACCCCGGCGCCCATCGGGGGGGGGCCGCAGTCAGGCTAAAAGCGTGTAGCTGCATGAGCGTTTTCTACAACACGACAAGTTTGTGGAAATGACACAATAACTTTAATACCAGGCTGACTTCCTGTTCCCAGCAGGGGGCGCAATGTGCGTGAGCTGTTGATGGCATGTCGGTCTCCTCAGAGGGGCGCTCTAAGCACACATTCAAAATTTCAGACAGATCGGATAACAGAAAGAGAAGTTACAACAACTTCCTGTCCGTGGCGAGTAACGCCGTCATGGTGGCGCTGGCATTTGGTGCAGCCTCCCGTGGTTAATTATTCAGCATCATCATGGTGTAAACATTATTCAGATCATAATACAGTAGAGTCAGTCAAACCTTTAAAGAGCTGCAAATCATAACATAAATCATGTCATTTCCTGTCGCCAGTGGGTGGCGCCATGACCCCGAGTGAATATTGTTACACGTGTTCAGACTGGCGGCTTTGTGAACTGTTTAAAGTTTGGTGCATATACAACAATTCACACTGAAGTTATAAGCATTTCCTTTTTCACGGGGCGACGCTCAAAATGGCGGCCTTGTCACGCCCACACGGTTAATCCAGTTCAAACGATTTTTTTATTTTATTTAATCTTTTTTAAACACGTTTCTTGAGATTTGTTTCAAAACATACTTGGACACAAAGTACATGTAAACATACAATATGAACTATGACAATTAGAAATTAGATTTAGAAGTTATTTGGGAAATTATGTTTAACTTCTTTCCAAAATGTTTGTATCCTCTCACATTCCCAGGAAGTGTCTGGATTATCCGGATTAAATTTATTCATCTTTACTGGGCTAATATATGTCCTCATTACACTGAATCAGTTTAAGTCGAGAATTTGCTGAAAGGTTGTGGGCCTTGGAGCATATCTGACTCCATTCACAGTCGAGCACACGCTCACTCCATCACTTCCTTTCAGAGTCTGACGACTCTTTAGGATGAAATAAAAATATATTATCAAGCGCAGAGATCTGGCCTTTGCTGTGCTGATGCTGAGTTGCAAACCGCTCCGGCACTGTGAAAGGGCGGCAAATAGATGAATAATTTAATTTAATAACTTCTGATCCCAAAGGGGTCAAGAGCACACACAGCGATTTTCATGAGAATCCGATAAAGTCCCCAGGAGGAGTTCGTTACAGTATACAACGTGTAAATTTGCTGAAAATGGCTGTTCAATTCAAAATGGCCGACTTCCTGTTGAGTTTAACATATGATGCCAAGAGACTTTTTTGTAGATCTGGGTGTGATACACACGTCTGCCAATTTTCATTCATGTATGTTAAATGTTAAAGTGGGCCTTGGTGCTTCAATTTGGGGGGGCGCCAGCGAGCCATTTGGCCCCGCCCACTTGCGAAACCAGTTAAATATGTTAAATGGTCACTGGACTGACGAGTCTGCCAAATGTCATGAGTTTCTGAGCACGTTAAAACCCTCAAAATCCAACATATAAGTGCGGGGGGGGAATAAATTCCCTGATTTTCAGGAGGTCCTCGCACTGTTTCGGGCCCTGATAATAATGAGCGTGAAAGACCGTTAATGTCATGGATGATAAAGACAGTTAATGTCACGGATGAGAAAGACCGTTAATGTCATGGATGATATAGACCGTTAATGTCATGGATGAGAAAGACCGTTAATGTCATGGATGATATAGACCGTTAATGTCACGGATGATATAGACCGTTAATGTCACGGATGATATATACCGTTAATGTCACGGATGATAAAGACCGTTAATGTCACGGATGATAAAGACCGTTAATGTCACGGATAATAAAGACCGTTAATGTCACGGATGATAAAGACCGTTAATGTCACGGATGATATAGACCGTTAATGTAACGGATGATAAAGACCGTTAATGTCACGGATGATAAAGACCGTTAATGTCACGGATGATATAGACCGTTAATGTCACGGATGAGAAAGACCGTTAATGTCATGGATGATAAATACCGTTAATGTCACGGATGATAAAGACCGTTAATGTCACGGATGAGAAAGACCGTTAATGTCATGGATGATAAATACCGTTAATGTCATGGATGATAAAGACCGTTAATGTCACGGATGATATAGACCGTTAATGTCACGGATGATAAAGACCGTTAATGTCACGGATGAGAAAGACCGTTAATGTCATGGATGATAAATAC
>JAQLOL010000020.1:27339973-27350974 GCA_029783665.1 Naso thynnoides
ATGTCTGTCCTATCTTTTACTGTTATTGAGATATTAGAGTTTTAGTTTTAAAGCTTATTCTGCTCCCCCTCAGATTTCATTTCAGATTCAATACTGCAAATCTGTAATAATGCAAAACAGCAAATCAAAATATTTCAGCAGTTTTAATACAATATTTATTTCTGGCAGTTGTGTTCGACTCAAAGCTCTGAACATTATGAAACAAAAACCATCAAAAGCTACAGAAAATACTTTGACTTAAGTAACATAGCCAACCTGTAGAGACGATGACTATTTTCACCACAAGGGGCACTACTGCACACCGAAACGTCTGACAGGAAACGCTTGAGTCAAATGAAAAACATACAATCCATAATAAATCTTTCCCTTATGATTTTATGCTCATTTATACTGCAAGTGCAAACTGATAATAAAAAGTGAAATGACAGCATACATGAAAAGTTTAAGGCTACAGCAAAATAAATAGAAATAAACAAGGAGAGTGAGGTTAAAGTGGATTACATAAGGCGGAGGTAGAGATACATGTGTAGCAAATATGGTGACATCAGCACAGGGAGAATTCACACTTTTCCAAACACTCCTTCGACCATAATGCCTTTGGGTCAAGGAACAGAGCTGCAGCACCCACAGACGATGAGGCTCACAGACAACTGGTCAGTTTATTAATCTGGTTCCTGCTCTAACAGCACCAAGGCACTAAGAAAGACTCTTTCAGAGTAAATATATTTAATGATTTCTGCTTCCCAGCAAGAATTCAGGCAGAAAACAGAACAAAGGCACCAGCTTTGCACTTAAAAATCTGTGTGCAAGCTGCATTACTTGATACACCGTGTTTAATTAACATTGGAGGAAGAATGTGTAGTTTTAGGAACTGCACTGTAAGAGGAAATGATGTCATAGACTCTTAATGAAGCAGGACAAGGTGAACACGTAGGTCATCAGCAGCAAAGTGGTCACAGCTCACAAAGTTCCTGTGATACAACAATATAAATACACACACGTTGGTGGATCAGAGGTTGTACATGACTGGCATTTACGCCATGCAAACCTGCACTGACAGTGTCTCTTATTTACTTTGAACGGGTCAATAATATCCTGTTTTTTTTTTTTCAGGAAGATTTTTTTGTACCTTTCACTGATGAGGCTGAGCTCCGGAACATGGAAGTATCGGTCCTTGACAGACACGCGATTCTTTCGGAAAGAAACTGAAACACAGAGGGACGCAGCGTGGGCGGGAGTGGGAAAGTTCCTGTGGTTGACGTCAGACCCCTCTTGATGCTGTGCAGTTAGTTTTGGGATTGATTTTTTTGGCTCTTGTGTTTGCTTCCCTTGGCGTCTCGGCCTTGTCCTGCTGACGCAATCGCCCTGAGTTCAGCCGAGCTCTCGAGTCTACAGAACGCACTCGAAGGCAAACATCCTGGCAACCCTGACAGAAAGAAACCTTCTGCAGGAAGTCTGCTCGGCTCTGTGAACTAACAAAAAGCGTTGAACTGGAACGAACTCGTCTGTTTGAGAGGGAGAGAGAGATAACAGCTGTTTGAGCATCGGCGTGAAGCTGAGCTCGTATCAGGGCGACTCGGAGCAGAACGTTGCTGTTTCCCCTCCCGCCACATTATCTTCCTGTGATACTGAGGTTGATGCTCCAGGTTCAATTTAATGACGAAGCCTCAGATCATGAGGAGAAAAACCCATCAGTCCCCCGTATTAGTTTGGAACTGTCCGAAGTTTTTCCCTCGTTCCTCCGGACAGCCTGTCAGCTGCACGGATGTGATTTCACTGAGGCTTAAGTTTCCCTGCAGTTCCTGTGTTACATCAGAGCAACAATCACTGCTTAGCTGCTTTTCTTCTGTCCTCATTCAGTCATTAATCATCTGCCAGTGTGTTCATGTTTGCATGCATTCATTAGTTGTTGTTTGCTGTATTCACTGTGTTTGCTCATGGTTGCTTTTATTCACCCATTTGTGTGTTTAGTAGTTATGAGCTGTAAGTTTGTGTGTAAGTTTTAAGGCCACTGCACATAAATCAAGAACTCCAGAAAAAACTTTCAGAATTGACACTAAACTCTGTTTTTTGGCTGAGTTTTTCCGTCTTCCAAGGTGAATTTAAAGCAAGTTAAATTCTCTCATGTAACATAAATATTGATTATCTCTGATCGTCAGACTGCTGCTGGAACTACAGACAACAAATCCCTGATTTAACCGTGAGTCACATGAGTCACAGTGTCGAGGAGTGTCAGTCCTCTTCATAAAATCTCATCCTCTGACTCTGGATCTCGCTCTCTGGGCTTCAGAAGGCCCATTTCCATCGGAGGAGTCCTCCTCAGCCTGGAGCGGACGACACTGCAGAGGAAGCACCACAAACACAACTGTCAGACGTTAAACTCAGGGCTTTCATTTGTGTCGCAGCCCGCTCTGTTTGAGTGGATCCAGCACCTTTCTGTTCTGACGTGTTATTGGATCCCACCAAGTGACTCACAATGTGCTTGTTTGCCTGTTTTATGTGCAGGCTGAATCTGATTTGAATGGAGAGAGACGTCAGGTGATGCCTGAAGCATGTGAGTTCTGTCAGAGGAACTAATTTTAGCACCTGTGCTTTCAATTAGAATAAACGGTGAAACATGCAGGTGTTCGTGCAGTGAGATGGTCAAATAAGCAGATCAACGAGGAGGTGCAGCTTAGTCCAAAGCACTGACACACAATGAGTGAGATACAGAAACAGAGACGGACAGACAGACAGACAGATGGACAGGCCACTGGTTTCTCAGTCCGCCTCCTTTTTATGGTTATAATATAAATAAAGATTTCAGATTTAATTTAAATTTCCTTTCAACGTAGCAATCAGCAAACAGAAGACAAATGACAGGAAGTAAAGAGACAGAGAGAGGAAACAGGCATAGGCGGTAAAATCTACCATATAATTAAAACATCGTATGAAAACAATAAATGTGCCGTAAAAATTGGCCACATGCAAACAGATTTCTTCCCTCAGTGTAGAGGTGTGACACAGGGCTGCAGTCTCGGCCCCGCCCTGTTTAACATTTATATTGGCCAATTAAAAAATCACTTGAGAAATGGGACATCCCTGGTCTCACCCTCTGCGACACACACATCCAATGCCTTCTGTTTGCAGATGATGTTCTAATGTTGCTAGCTCCATCAGAAGAGGCTCTAAAACAGCAGCTTTTTTTAAAAATCTACTTATTTCTTTTAATTCATGTGTCACATCTTGAATATGATGCTAGTGATTATTTTCTGAACACACGCTTATTATCTTAACAAGAGCACACACGCCAAACACCAATTTAAACAACATACACATGCAAAAACATACACTGACACGTGAATATAATTTTTTTTTTTGCTTTTTTCTGTCATTGATTTTGTTATGTATCATTTATTTCCTTTCATATTTATCCAATTTATCTTTGTCATTGTAATAATAATGATGTAACTCTTATGTTTTCTGATTCTTACACTAATATAATTGTAATTTTATTTGTGAATTTGTAACGGGTTTGGCAATATTGTCACTTCACAGTCATGCCAATAAAGCCTGTTAAATTGAATGGGGTGGGGGTGGGGGGGGCTGTTAGAGGGAGGGGCTTGTAAACCATAAACAGCTGTTTACACACACACACACACACACACACACACACACACACACACGCACACCCTCAACAGGTTTTGGGTAAATATTCATGTAAATAAACAAGGCTTTGTTTTGTTTGATCACATTTTTTTTTAGTTTGAACAACAAACATTTCGGTTTAGGATTTTTTTAAGCATTCCTTGACTTCGCCGCCGCCCCCCCCCCTGCGGCCTGAGCAGCTCCCTCTCAGATGAAGCCCTGTATGAACTGTTGTGACAGATTTCTGCAACAACACTTCTGTGAGAACTTGAAAACAAGCAGAGCTCATTATGGGATGTGTGGTGTGGAGCAGGTTCTTACCAGCTGACGGTGCAATAGAGCGCGCTCACGACGAGCATGGCGAAGGCAAGATGCCAGGAGTAACACATGGTGACGAACATCATGTTGTTATGATCCATCAGGTCCCACTCAGGGCCATGGGGAGGGTACAGCACAAACCCGATCTTTGACCAAAGAGAAGCAACGTCAGGAGTCATGAAGCGCTGCGGTAAAGCTCCGCTCGCTGCAAACGCTCAGATTTACCTGCCAGAACCAGCTGCCCTGCAGGAGAGTGAGGGTGCAGCGCAGCAGCTCCAGGAGGATGTTACCTCGGTGGAAAACCTCCAGGAAGGCGACAAGAGCACCGCCAAAGACGGCATAGAGAAGCAGCTGATGCACAGTGACATCCAGCATACTTCTGCCGTGGAGGTGGTAGAGGAAAAGAAATCCTGGCCAAACAAAGAATCAGTCATCAATTTAGCACACTGGCACAACAACTTTCTGACCACAGTTTTGCTTTTCATCCACATATTAACAAGCGTCCCTGAAATATGTTCAAATTTCTTCTCCAGTCACATGAGAGCGAGCAGCACATCCTGCATTTCGATGTCCAGATTATGTGTGTGGTGTTCAAACTGTGGGAGACGCCATGAGGTAAAGATGAGATTTCTTTTTAAAATCTTACAGCCTTTCTTCACTCTAGTGATCATTCAGGACATTCCATCCATCCAGTATTCCCCAAGACAACAGAATAAAACAACTTAAATAACGTAAATAATGACAAATTCACACTTGGGCCTGATTTTGGGTTGATGAAGTTGCACTGGAGCTCATCTGATAAGGCTGTGAGGGAACGTCTTTAGGAAGAAACTGGGATCCAACAGTCTGAATATAAACGTCCTTTTTCTTACCTTCATTAAAGAAAGCAACAGCCAGCATTAGGCGATCCAGTGCCAGGGGAGCGGCCTCTGTGCTGTGGATGATCAGAGACACAGTGGCAGCCAGGCCAAAGAACAAATACATGGTGGTGTGCTGCCAGTTCATCAGATCTTTCCACTGTTTCTCTGCAAAGTCATACAGCTCAAATTTTGGCCCATTGCTGGCAAACTGCTCTGCCAGGATCCCTGAGGAGCACAGCAGAGCAAACACTCACATCTCCGTCACACAGGGAAGACTGTGAAAGCTTGTTTGAGTCATGCTACACTCATGCAGTCGGGTTTATACATGGGAACTGAGACAAATCCTCAATCAGCTGTTTTTTACAAGTTGATATAATTCTCCGTTTTTGTGTTCTTCTAAACGTGACCTACCCACAGAAGAAAAGAACAGGATGACGGAGCTTTCGATGATCTCCAGACGGCGCTGAGAGGCTCTGCTGGACAGTCGAGTGGAACCGATGTTCTTGTTCCTGCGGGTGGCGTGCCAGAGCGAGTGCTTCCCTGTCCACCAGATCGCAGCTACCAGGAAGAAGCTTCCCGGGAGCGCGTGGCCCTCAAAGCTTCCCATGACTCACGACACCTGAATTGCAGAATGAAACAATTCTGTTAGCATGCACTGTGAGTAACTGCATCTTTATTTGTTTATTTTTTTTATCTGCACTGTAAAAATAAAGAACCAAACAACAACAACATAGAAGCAAATTGTGCAGGTGAGATACAGAAAACAACTAGAGGCCTATAAGAGAATCTCACCTCAACATGGATTACAAACACGTAACAATGTGAGTATGTGTACATGTGTTAGTGCACGGCCATAAATGAGAATGTGTGCATGAGAGACAGGAAGTAGGACCTGAACGATACTTGCTGATGCCGATACCAATAACTGGGAAAAGAAAATTCTGATATGTGATTTCAGCTGATTAAGTACTTGAGGCGGGATATCTTACATTTTAACAAACTTTATTCCAAACATCAGTGCACTAAAGAATAAACACTTCACTTATTACTTATTAAATGGTGAGCTGCAAACTGCATAATTACATTATTATAAATCAGCCTATGATCCTCTGTCTCTGTTCTATTTTTATAAAACTGTTAATGCAGCGCTGAGCCCAAGACAAATTTCCCCAAGGGGACAATAAAGTGTATCTCATCCCAGGAAAACACAGATTTCTTGTCAGCATCAGTCAGACTTTTCTTATTAGTCTTATTAGTCTCAGTCACAGGAAACAGAAGTCGGGTATGAGTCTACCTGTTTTCCTCCCCTTCCACGATTACTACAAAACTACTTTGCCCGGGCACAGTCGCTGCATCCTGAGCTCAGCACCACCCAAGACCACCGTGATTGGTTTAGAGAAACCAGCCAAGCCACGGCGCTCTTCCCCTCTTCCAGAGTGGTGACAGGTTGATCCAGATCTTTCTCCGGCGCTGGCATAGAGCTTTTATGAACACTGCCTCTTGGTTCCTTTTTGGTGGAGTGTTTCAACACAGTATTGCCAAATATATCTGAGCAAAGCGTTTTCACATGGGATGGAGGCTGTTTAAACAGGGCAGCTTAAAGAAAAGGAAAAAGACGTGAGGGGAAAAAAGTGGGGGAGTGCCGGCAATTTAGTCCTGCAGCGTAATCAGACATAATTAGTGTGTGTGCTGGCAATGGCCCCTCAGTTTAGCTCAGGAGAAGTGTGTCTAAAGCTCGCACATCCCGCCTCCACGCATCATCTAAAAAGCATTTCTTTTATGATTGAGTCGTAGAAATGCTCTCACGAGCTGCCGTTCATGCACGTCGTCCTCTGTAATGATAGTCCTCGTTTCCTTGGTAATTAAAGCAGCACCTGATTGATGTGTTCTTGTGTGTGTGTGTGTGTGTGTGTGTGTGTGTGTGTGTGTGGCCGGTCTGTCATCATCTGTTTACCATCACGTGTTCGTTCCCTTCAGCCGACAAAACGTGTGCAACAGAAGGAAGAACGATGACAAACAAACACTTCAAAGTGAGCCGTGCTGCGTTCTCTTTCATCCACCACGGTTTTACTAATATATATGAAATTCTTAAGAGTGAAAAGACGCTTTTTAATCCTGTTGATATCAGTGAAAAAGGTCACATGTCTGCACTTATGTTATGTTAATATTCTGCCCGGCAACAAAGAGAACCTTTTGAAGGTGGATGCTGAATAAAAACTGATTGTTTCGGATGTTAAACTGAGCTCATCTGTGTCGGTCGCCCCCTCGTCTGCACGGCCTCTCCAGACTGAGCAAAACACTTCAGTCGCCATGGCAACCACTCTCTGGAAGACTCTTGAGACTCTTCAGGATTATTTACTAAAAATATCAGCAGCGTCTTTGCAGCCTTGCTGCTGCTTTTAGTGGCTCCAGCACTTCTTAATGTCAGAGATTTCAGCGAATAAATAAATACACGTTCAAACCTGTACTCAGCGGTTACAAATACAAGAGCACGTTTACTGACGGGGCCCGTGTGAGGACAATTCTGACTATTTATGATTTCTTCACTTGCATTTTGCCTTTTCATGCTCCTTTACACTTCAACTCCTTTCAGCTTCAGTGGGAAATGGAAACTTATTCTTTCATTAAATTCATGTAATGCCAACTCACATGTCAGAGTGCTGGCTTACAAACACTTTGACATGTGAAGCAGAGGACCTGCACATCCACCCCAGTTTGGATGCAGGACTCGGTGACTTACTTTACCTACAATCGTGTGTGTGATTGTTATTTTTACCCGTGCAAACTGAAGCAGACTCCTCCCTCCACCGACGATTTTACTTGCTTGTTTGTTTAATCTTAAATTATGAAACTGCTGATGCCGTTTCCTAAAGCCAGAACATCATTTTTACGGGTCTGCATACAACACTGGGACAAACAGAACTTTGTGGAACAGTTCTTGAAACAAGTCTTGAGTTCTTTTAGCTGCAACCAGCAGCTCTACAGGTCGCTCTGCCTTTGTGTGTGTGTGTGTGTGTGTGTGTGTGAAGGTGTGTGTTTGTGTTTGTGTCAATTGGCTAAAAGAGGGCGTGGCAGTGGGAGTGGCCTGTTGCAAAAAGGTGCATAACCTCCAAATGGATTCACAGACTGGCACAGGTTTAGTGGAAAGGTTGTTCATGAGCCAAAGGACGACTGATTAACTGTTCGGACCAACTGGCAAAAAGGGGGCGTGGCAGTGGGAGTGGCCTGTAACTAAATGGTAATAACTTCTAAATGGATCCATTTGTAATTTCCAAATTTTCTAGAAACACCCACACACACTTTCATTGATCACTGCTTGCCCCGCCTTTAAATCTTTGCCCCGCCCCCTTCCATAACACATCAACCATTTGTCGTAGACCGTAGACTCTAGTGGGAGGCATCATTGCAGAATACAGTAATTTTTTGTTCATGTTGCGTCTGTAATTTTACAATAACATGATGCCTCAGACGACTGTAACATTTTTAGCTGCTGGTTGCAGCTCTTGTACATTCACACTTTTTAGTTTGTGCACTAGACGAGCAGGGGGAGGCAGCCCTGTGGGAAGTTTGAGGGTTCAGAGGTCACCATCCACGGAGGTGCATCACAGGTGAGTATCTGATTAAAACTGGCAAAGGAAACGTCTACAGGATAAGAGTGAATCTGAGAGTCATTTCCACAGCTATCTCAGAACTCCTCTTCATTTCTATGCACAGTAATATACATAAAAAGGTAAAGATTCTTCATCGGTCACATATACAGCATATAGTTAAATCTGGTCTCTACATTTAACCCGTCCCTGAAGAGCAGTGGGCAGCCACAGCATGGAACCAGAGACCAAGTCCAGGTTCTGAGCCTGTGCCT
This sequence comes from Naso thynnoides, assembly GCA_029783665.1. Lineage (NCBI taxonomy): Eukaryota > Metazoa > Chordata > Actinopteri > Acanthuriformes > Acanthuridae > Naso > Naso thynnoides. The sequence goes on from JAQLOL010000020.1 coordinate 27,348,641, forward strand.
CTATCGAGGGTACTGACTGGAGATTGACCTGTATCCGTGTTTTGATAGTGGGGGAAACTGGAGCACCCGGAGGAAACCCAGACGAACACAGGGAGAACACACGAACTCCACACAGGAAGGCTCTGCCCCAGGCGGATATTGAACCCAGAATCTTCTCGCTATGAGGCAACAGTGCGAGCCGCCTGCAAACTGTCATCCATCTGTTTTCTCTCTGCTCTTTTAACAATATGGGAACAATAGTCCAAAATTATGTTAAAATGCCTTTTTTAAACTCAAAAAAAAAGAAAAAAGAAAAACATTATTTGGGGATGGGGCACCCCCTCCCTGCCCCCCTCACTTCTACAACTGTGGCTCCGCCCCTGGCTGTGAGGTCACATACGGCCCTGTAGTTATGATGTGATGACATGTTATTACTGTGCAGGACGTCTACAGGGCCGGCTCCTGGCATAGGCGGTCGCCTAGGGCGCCATCTGCTGGAGGGGCACCACCAGGGTGTAATGTTGCCTCGGGCACCAAATTGGGCAGAGCCGGCCCTGGATGTGTATATGTGCATTCACTGAGCAAAGTGTTGGTCTGCCACAAAGCCTCACTCTGTCTTTCTCTCTGCATGGAGAAGCAAACAGATGCTGTAAAAAGCTCTTAAATAACTACCGTAAAGTCTAAAGCTGCTAAAAACATCAAGCAACCAGATAATAGAACCAAATAAGTGCCTACCATATTATATGTATTAGATGAGCAGCCGTATTGTCTCTACTTTGTGGTTACTTTATGATAAAGGGGCCTCCCATCTCAGATTGTGCGGTGGAAGGATCAACTCTGAGATGAAGCTGCAGTCCCACACAAGAGCTTTTCAGAATAAGATTAAAAAACAAACAAAAACAAAAACACTGTAACCTACAAATCTACTAATTTACTATATATTCACAGTTTCCTGTCCATGGGACTGTTCACGGCAGAAGTGAAAGGGGGTCTTACCGAACAGGCCTGCGTTTCTTCTTGGAGATGAAAAGTTTTCAAGTGAATCGTTCAAAAACACAAATCAAAACATCTTCAGTTGGTCACCGCACGGATCATTTTCGGTAGTGACGGCAGAAGTTTCCGGAGCTCCTCAGAAAGACGTGAAGTAAACATCAGCTGTCTGCTCCGGGTTTTTCACAACCTCTTCTTTTTTTTCCACATTTTTCCAAACAGTTTTGGGATTTTAGTCCCCAGGCAACTACCCCATTGGATGACCGAAAACAGATGGCGTCACTGGTCCGTGCTGTCATTGGCTGCGCTTCACGTCGGTCTCCGGTGTCCACGTGTGCACTCTCACCCCGCCTGCTCCGCTCCGCACGGTCGCCTCGGGGAAACCGCGACTTTCCATCCGAGACAAGACCTCCGGCACGTAGCCGGCGGCCGACCGGAGCACCGACAGCCCGCGGCCGCACTCCAGGTGTAGCACCGGAAACAGCTGATGTGGAAGGCGTTCACCAGACAAACAGCTGGCAGAATAATCAGAATACACAGTTTAGTTCTCCTGAAAAACACCGATTTGAACATTTTACGGTGAGTTCAGCTCTGATGTAGTTTCAGAATAAAAGAAGTTCCGCTGAGGATGGAAAACAGGAAGATGAACAGACTCTTACAGTCAAAGGTGGACAAAGGCCTGAAGGCACACCTGTCCCCAGACAGCACATAAAACAGGCTGAACATTTCCAGGCAACAAGCAGAAACATACTGTCCGTCATCCCCGAGCATCTGCCACAGTGACACATGTCGAAATGTGTTTCTGCTGCAGCTTTGCAGGCCTCACCTGAGAGAGCGAACAGGTGTGTGACAGATTTAAAATCACAGCACATCCTCACAGAAACCTGGAGTCTGTTTTTGCTCTGAGCAAAATAACTTCCTGAGGAAGAAATGCTGAAAACAAAACCACAATCAAGCATTTTGATGTAATGTAGTCAAATGAGAAGGTCAGGAGAAACTCTTTATAGAAATATATCAGCAATTTGATGTAAAACAGGACAAACGGTAAATATTAAACAAGGGATTAGGAGGGACTAGACTGTTCATGTCAGACTTTACAAAATGCACATTTATATTTGAACACAGGCGTAACTAAGAAGACTGATTAGCGTTGGCACCAAATATAAATCCAGCAGTATGTCGTCATTCTGACTCTGGAGATACAATTATCAGAGCGTTGGCACCAAATATCAATATTCACATTAAAATAACTCATCACTGGAAACAACAGATTTCACTCAGCAGCGTCACTACTCCATGTGTCCTGGTGGTGGCGCTGTGCCATGAGCGAGGGTAGCGTGAACATAAACTCATTGTCAGAAGAAG
>JAQLOL010000020.1:27351074-27368067 GCA_029783665.1 Naso thynnoides
TGGAGGACTGTGGGGGATGAGCTCAGTCCATAGCTTCCTTTGTGGCAGATGAGAAACAAGTTTATTCAAAAACAGTCCTGTTGAAATCCCAAAATGAACGTTTTCATCTGTGGATCCCAACACATTCATCTTAACAACAGAATCAATACGTACATTTATATGATTTGAACGCATGTTGAACTAATAACGTTGACAGGCTACTGACTGTGTGTGACAAAGCTTTGATATTGTGCATATCGACTCACGGGCACATGAGGACAGAGTGGATCCATCATTAGTTAGACCTGCGAACTTGTCTGCCTTCGAAAACATTTGTACTGGTGTTGTCACTCTATGATTTGAACATCTTTGAATACTTGTTGTCCTTGTTTACAGGCTCTCAAACATGACAACACAGTGAAAAAGCTCCTGTAAATGACAAATTACCACAAACATAAGTATATGTTTGTTAAAAGAAAACCACATTAGGGAGGGAGTGTCACGTCATTGTGTGGCTGTTTTTAAATTCAGGAGCAGTGGAAAACAAGGCTGCATGTCACCAGTTTGTTGTTTAAAGCAACACTGAAAATAGCAGCATGTGTTTTTTTGTGTGTTGATCATAATTTAAAGTGTTGACAGTGTGACGCTGGCTTTGCACAGGTATTCTGCAATTTAGACTCAGAGTCAGTAAACAGTTAATAAAATATTTAATAAATCATTTGTGAAAGACAATCCAAAGAACACATGTATAACTCTCAGAGGGGACAGTAAACAGCAGAACAGATATAATGTCAGTTTCCCTTTAAAGAAAGTTAAGAACCTGAAGTTATAATTAATTAATCAGATTGCCAGTGTTTACAGGCTAGTTAATCAATCATAGCAGCAGGGATATACATACTACACATGGAATAATGACTATTTTCTTTTAAATTGAAATAAAATCACGTTTCTAAAATTACATTATGTGGATACATGTATGTACAGGACACACCGTAAACTCTCATTTGGCAGCACAGGACAGCGCGACAGCAGATGAAACCTCACGTGCAAAGTGCGTCACCTGCAGCTGCACAGGTGAGGCAGGACGATGGAGCGGACGGACGGCGAGGTGCAGTGACGGTCCCCGCTTTAGCCGAGCTCCGCCCACGTTCACATTAGCAAACCTGTGTCATCGTGAAGCTGCAAGTTCATGCAGTCATCAGATACCTGCACTGGCTTCAGTTCAGTTCTGTCACTCACATGGATGAAGTCTAAACACATGAAAACAAATCTGACTACAACTGGTTTATGCAAACACCACTGACTCCCTGACCCGTGTCACTCACTTTGTTCTTGCCTACAAAGGAGAGTTGGATTGGAAAATATATTAATATTCTATCAATATACAAGATTAGCTATCATCCTAGATTTCGATGTTGGCCATAAATGTTGTCTTTTCCTGTTTTGTAAGGGCTTAAATTAAAGTGAACTTCAGAGCGTTCTGTCTTTTCTAATATTTGCCTTCACAAACTTTCTCACTTTGTCCACATTAGCACGAACTTTAAGTTTTTATTCACTGAAACTCTCGTTGTTTTAATGTTTGTGGAAGCACCAGCTGTTACTCCTACAACATTATAACAAGTGCGAATTTGAAATAACTGTGACTGATGGTCTACAACAAACAGCTGGTGAGTTATGGAAGGGGCGGGGCTAAAATGTTGGGGCGGGGCCAGCCATGACCAACAAAAGTGTGTGTGTGTGTTTCTACAAAGTTTGGCCATGTTATATGAATCTGTTTATAAGTTATGCATCTTTTTACTACAGGCCACTCCCACTGCCACGCCCCTATTTGCTAATTGACATGAACACAAAAACACACCTTCACACACACACACACACACTTTATCTCCATGCCAAATTTCAGCCTCCTAAGGCTCAAATTGTGGCCACCATAGATTGGGGAATATTTGTGGACAGGCAGACAGACAGACACACAGACAAACACACAGACACACAGACACAGACAGACACACAAACACACAGACAGACACACAGACACAGACAGACACACAAACACACAGACAGACACACAGACACAGACAGACACACAGACACACAGACAGACCGACAGACAGACACCCAGACAGACAGACAGACAGACAGTTGCAGCTGAAAATGTTCCGGTTGTAACATTTATCTTGAGTCTCTTTAAACTTTAATGTCTTTTTCATGTGCGGCTGACAAAAACAGTCAAATCTGCTTTAACTCGTTTCAGTCAGTCGAAGCTCGTGGGTCAGTTTAAGCGCAGCCTTTTCTCTCTGCTGTGTTGTTTCTATGTTGTACATAGTTTGGTACTTATAAATCTTTATGCAGAAGTTTATGTTTCACACGGCTGATGTGGCCTTTTCTCTTCTTAAGATGCAACAAGTGTCCAGCAAGGGGTAAAGTTGTGTTTTATTTTGTTTATGTATCTATTTATTTTTTCTTTATTTTTCTCCAAGCATTTTTCCCTTGTGACTCAGAAGTTAAGAATGTATTCTTGACACTGCTGAGGACGAGGAAAGTGATGGACTCCTTTTGACGATACGGACAGTCGTGGAAACTGATCTGAACGTTTTCTAATTTGCCCACGAGTCCATCGTTTTTTCTTCCAAGCGTTTGTTCCTGTTTTGATGTACATGGAGAAAACAGGCATTTCAAAGCTACTTTGTATTATCATTGGTGTTTTGTCAATAAAAAACAGAATTTTTAAAAAAGTACAGTCACATATGGTGTAGTGGTCAGTGTTTTTGCTGCTGTTCACACTCGTACCTCTGAAGCACTTTTAAACAAAAAATCCACAGCACCAGTTTGACCTCTGAGTCCAAACTGAAATGCTTTTAAAAGTAACACCTTTAAGGTGAGTGAGGTGCAAAAATGCAAAACGAAAAAATGAAACACAAACATTTGTTGTGTAGAAACTGAAAAACTTAAAACTGATTTGAGGAAATTTGCCTCATTCAAAAGTTTCTTTTAAATATTTTGAACTAAATATGAACAAGAAGATAAAACCTCTTTTTTAGGGCATTAACTCAACAGAACATGTTAATTTAGATAAATAAACGCTTTGAGACCGCCCACATTTACAGCACATCTCTGTGGTTGCAGGGCCCTTGGCTCTCATACAGTCTCTGGGGCCCTCGAGGCTCCTCCTCGAGTTTTCGGTTTCATCTCACATGCTGGAGGAGCGGCGGGCGTTCATGCAGGAGGACTGAGGTGTGGCAGTCACATGAGCATGCAGACACGGCAGTTGTTAGCACAGGAGCATTATGGGACTTTGGTGCGGAACGAAGAACAGTAGAGGGGCTTGAGCATGGACACGTGGACACGGCATGTGGGACACATCTGTTTCTTCCACAGCCACTGCTCCATGCACTGAAACACAGGTGACAGAGAGGACACTTAAACAGCAGGGGCTGAATCTGTGTGCAGGCTGGATGATTTCTGCAGGTATCGATCATTTCCCTCACTGCTGCCGGGGGCTCATTTCCGACATGCTGACCTACAGAAAGCGTACACGCGGCGTGATCGATACTGAGCCGAGCTGTGAGGACGCTGCGGTCACATGACCTTCTGTACGTCCGCTGCAGTGTGTGAGGAGTGCAGCTCGGACAAAGTTTCAACAATTTCTTCTGTTTCAGTGGTTAGAAAGCTACGTAGAAAACTCGAGAACTTATTTTCTTGGTTATTTATTGACTTTTTTTCCTCAAACACAAACACCAAAAACATCATTTTAGATTTCATTAAAGCATCTTCCAAACATTTAAAATGACAAAGGTTGTCCTAAAAACTGTCCGACTCTACAGTTTATAACATGACAGGAAACAGAGAAGAGGAAAACTACTCAAAAAACAGAAGCTGAGACAAATTCATTACACTTACTGAGTGTTTTACGTTGCCGAAAGGCTTCAGAAACTTGGTTTAGTGAAAATATTCTTCTTGTATGATATTGAAAATCATTTAAAAAGAATCATTGACTGATGTATGAACACACTGACATGATTTACTGACTAAATTGAATACATCCCATTTATCAGGGGGCGACTGGTGGTGGAGCGGGTTGTCCTCTTATCAGAAAGTTGGTGGTTTGAACCCCGACCCCTCCAGTCTGCACGCCAGTGTCTTTGGGCGAGATACTGAACCCTGAAACAAAAGCCCTGGATGCTGTTCCACCGCTGAGTGAATGTGTGTGTGTAACTCTGTGTGTGTGAATGTGTGTGTGTGTGAATGGGTGAATGCTGACGTTTGTGGGAAAGTGCTTTGAGTAGATTAGATTAGGAAAGCGCTGCATAAATATAATTTGTTTATCATTAGTAGAAGTGGCGTTACACAGAGGCACACGTTCTTTGCGAGTGTTCCAGGGATTGTTTGTGTCCCTAAATGAAAAAATTCAGTCATCATCTCCTCAGAGTCACGCTGATGGAAGGTCGAGTGAAGACTCTTTAGTCCCTAAACTCTGCTGGAGTTTCACAGGAAAAAATGTGATGCAGTAAAGAATTGAAGTGAATGGTGACCTGGATTCAAACTTAAAAAAATAAAGCCATAAATTCCTTCCTCGTCCAAAGTGTGTGTGCACACCAACGTGGCTCTCATCTCAGGAGCTGCAGGCCACAGTGAACAGTGAGGCCACGAACATGGCGTCAGTGATGTTTTTCAGAATAACTCAGCATGTCGAGGCTTCAGGACACTTGGATTACTTCTGACGAGCAGCATGGAGGCATTTTATGGTTTTATTATGTTTTTTTAATGTCAGAAAGTTGGTCAACACTCCTTTTAGTTGTCTGGGAGATGAATGCAACACCTCTTTCCTGTCAAACTCCAGCAGAGGTTTTGCCCGACCTTCCATCAGCATGAGGGTGAGGAGATGATGACTGAATTATTCCTCTGAAACAGAATAAAATTTGAACACAGCATTTGGGGATTCCAGCAGGAAGCCTCAGCTAATGGTTTGGGTTTTTTTTTTTAATTATATAATCATAATTCTGTTATCTCTAAAAAAAAATGTAATTTCTCCAGAAACTCAAAGCGTTTTGTTTTTTAAATCAGACTGTCTTTGGACAAATGATTGGTGGATTCTCCTGAATGTGGCTTTTAGAGGAGAAACTTTGTCAGGTCTCAGGAACAGTCAAGGCCCTGAGGTTTCAACACTTGTCGCAGTTTAGGAGAGACTCCAGATGTTTGGCTCGAATCCTCCATTTCTCCTGGATGAGTCTCCTCCTTCCACAGAATGATATCAGAGATGCCTCCGCAGGGAGAGCTGACGCCGGAGTGTGTGCGGCTCCTTCTGCAGAGAGATCGGACCATCTGCTGACTTCCTCCTCTCGTCCGAGAGCCTCCTCACCTGACAAGCTGCCGCCTCACTGCCGCTGCGGGGGCGACTCTGCTCTAACCTCCGAGCCGCCTTCAGCACCCATCAAACGGACACAGCTGATCAGTAAGCATCAGTCCTCAGAGCAGGAGGAAACTGTTTGAGTGCTCCATGCACCGTGGATGTGATGTATGACATGCTGGGGTTAGAGTGAGCGAGTAAACTCTCCTCTGCTAGCTTAAGGTCAGGGCAGTGTGGAGGAGACATGCAAGGTGTCTGATAAATAAAAGATGTTTTACCTCTTTGTGGAAGCGGTGCGTGCAGTGCAGCTCCTGACCCCCCCCCGCACTCTTCCTCATGTCCTCATGACAGATCAGGCACAACTTGTCATCATCATTCTGCAAAAGACAGAACGGATTTTCTCCTTAACATTCAGCCTGTGACCACAATGATTTATGGTTCCATTTAAGGCCTTAAGGCAACACTCTGCCATTTGTTTGGAAGAAAACTCATTTAGCCCCAGATGAGAAATGTTTGTCTGCTTGTTGTTAACGGTAGATTCAGTGTGGACACACAGTAAATGTTGCAGTGGAGCGAAGCCTTCCTCTCTGCTGAGCTGTCAAAACATAATGCAGTTTAAAAAAAAAGGCTTTTGCTGTCATGTCGAAACACAGAAAGCTCAACAACTTCAACATGATTAAAATCACAGGAATAAAAAGCATGAAGTCTGTAAAACCGAAGAACGTCATTAAAAAATGCATTGAAACACCAAATACAAAGTCGAGTCCAGCCTTTTGAATCGGAAACGTCTTATTCTGTTTTTCTGTTTTGTTCTTAGTGAATATTCTGTGTTTTAAGGCTCTCGAATCTTTAGGAGTTTTTTTAGTGCAAATCTGATCTCAGGTAACTTAATGAGCAGCAACAGCTTTCAGTTTCTAAGACTCGTGCTCACCAGAGAAACTGTCTTCTTGTCCCGCAGACAAAGTCGCCTCTCAAACGACTCTGTGAGCTCTGGGATGGTTGTGATGCGGTTCTCCGGGATGGCCGTCTTGGGACGGCTGTTGTCATCCGAGGAGGCGCGGTGGGCTCTCTGATGGGGCCGGACGTCCCCCTTCTCCTCTCGGCTCTTGACGTGGCTCGGGCTGGGCGCCATAGTCGCCACATGGAGCCTGTTCAGCTTCATGGCATCTAACTGTGACTGTAGAGAAAGAGAGGGACAATACATGCTGTCACACGACCAGTTAGTAACTTACAGGAAAATAATAGTGTGACACTTCCAAGATTCTCATGATGACTGAAAATAACCAGACATTAATGGAGTTAATCACTCCTAATATTCCTAATATTCTTAGTAACTCAGACGTTCACCGGCTGTAGTCGGGGCTGGACGCCGGCGAGTGAGGTCACTGAAACAAAAACCAAATCCTCACACTTACATGTTGCAAACATTTATGCTGACAGAGAAGATCAAATAAAGTGTGCTCAGTTTTTTGCTGGTGTGCGTTCTGATTACGACTCCCGTCAGTCTGCTAAATTTAATAACAATAATGATAATTGATGGGATTTATACACTTAAGCTGTCACAGCACGGAGTTATCCTGACTTTCAGTCCTGAGTTTTGTCCAATTCCACAAGCGCTGGATCAAAATGTTCCCCACAATGCAACTCAGCGACAGCTTTTAGTCAGACCCTCCCCTCCTCTCATGGTTTGAAACTGTGTCTCCATAGACTGGCAGCCAAAGCAGCCAAAGTGAGCTGCTCACATTTTTGAAAAAAACCTGTTTACTGTGGAGGAACGCTGGAAGAGAAAAACATATTCTTCATTTCAAGGATCTAAAGGCTTAGAAATTATACGAAAAAAATAGTTTTGCGGTGAAATATCACCTTAAAGTATTCATGATGAAGTATAAAATCAATGGCTGTTTACTTTTACCCAAAGCTTAGAGGTTTACGATTCTTTAATGTAACTGAATCTTAAAGACGCACAGAAATGAAAAACAGTTTCATTCCACTGTGGGTCTTAAATTAGTGTGTCTATCAGATGATGGAACTCAAACTTTGTGCAAAATTCTACTTTTGAGTAAATCTGGTTTTAAAGTGGGTTATTTTTTTTTTTGCTGATGAGTTATGCGTCACCTACTACAGTTCCATCAGCCAATGATGTCAGGATCTGTCATCTGTCAATCAAATCACGTCATCACAGCGCTATAAATCTGTGAGGAATAGCAGGAAGCTCTGTGGGAGTCGTGGTATTTGCCGGAGTTAGTGGTTTGGAGTTGTAGTTAGCAGTTTAGTGAGTTTTGAGAGAGTTGTTAGCGAGTGTGTGCAGTGTGAGAGTGGGTGAGGGACACGTTTAGGTGAGTGAGTGTGTGGTGAGATGGTGAGTTAGCGTGTGTGAGCAAGTGAGTGTAGTGTAGCAGGAGTAGCCTAGCATACGCTAGCCAGGATGGCTAGAGGAGGATCAAACAGGTGTTTGCTTGGGTGTCCGTCCACCCATGTTAATTTGTTCAGCTTCCCTTGGGATGCAGGGATACGAGCCAGCTGGTTTGAATTCCTCCACCTCCATGAGAGCGGGCTGTCAGCGAGATCCAGGGTGTGTGAAAGCCATAATTAGCCAAAATTTAGCTCACTAGCTAACAGTTAGCTACAAAACACGCCGAGCTGGACGACATCCAATCGAATTCCTTCCTTCTGAATATCCCGCCCGCTGGATAACGCCCAATCAAATTCGTTTTCCTTACTCGTGTAAACTAAAGGGGACGGTACAACGTCTTTAAGCAGAACTGAGAGCTAATTTAGGGCAACACCTAAAATTTTGCTGCTCACCCTCACAATGCCCTGCAGTCTTATGGACTGTTTTACGACAGAAAGAATACATGTTCATGAATAACTGTTGTTCCATTGTAAAAAAAAAAAAGGGTTCAATATGAAGTAACAATCAGTTTGCTGATTATTGTCACATTAACATGTAACTGAATGAAGTCAAACCAGTTAACCCATTTGGTGAGGAGAATGTTACACCTGCCAAGACAAGAACGCCCGCGCTATAAAACAGGAGCCAAGTTGTAATAACGGAATTAAAACAAACAGTAATGTACTTTAAAAGGTTTATATGTAACATTTGAGCACTTTAGCATTTTATTACTTTACAATTCCTCCATTAAACTCTGATGATTTTGTCTGAGTGCCTAAAAATGTGGTCAAATCTGCTTCAAATCATTTGACTCAGTCACGATTGACGGGTCCCAAAATACGAGTCCCATGTGGTTTAGTGTTTAGGATTCCTGCTTTTCATGCTGCAGCACAAGTTTAAATCCTGGTATATGAACAGCTTCATGTCTTTCAGTCAACATTCATTATGCTGCATCGTTCAGACAAGGTATCAGCCCCGTATGGGCAGACATCTGAATAAGAATTGTCTTTAATATTAATTTTACAGTGGAATGACTTCACAATAAAAGTAGAAGTTGGTGACCTGCTGGAAGTCCTGCTCCTCTGCAAAGCCATACACCAAATCACAAACTTCCCAAGGCACAGACATCCGAAACCTGCTTGCCAAAAAACAGAACGACGTTGGTGTAAACCGATATTATCGTCTCACAAACACTTTGAATCTCAGTTTTATGATTTAAAAAGAGTCCTCTGTTACTTTTCCTCCTTGCTGTGATGATGGCAAGTTATTTACGGCCACAGAGAAGAAATCCCTATGGCATTCAGAGAGCCACCCTGCTGTGCAGCGCCAGATGCAAACCGCGGGTGTGTTCATATTGTTCATACACGTCTATTGTGTCAAAGAATTTAGCATTACACAATACAGGTACGTGGAAAAGGTAGAAGGAGTCAATTTTAGAAAACTTAGCACATTGATTGATTTTTTATTTTTTTGGACAAACTTGATATCTACACAGAACCCAGGGCCGATAAATACTTAAGTGAGTAAAAACTTAACTTTGTTTTGGGAATGTAGCCGATTCATCCGAAAATCCCATCATAAGAAAAGAACAGATGCCTTTCCTTTCTCTGTGCTGTCAGCGAGTCACTAGATACTCGCCCTGCGCTGACAATTTCACACATTCAATGGAAGTGACGGGGGGACGCCTTTACCGCCGTCTAAAGCCTCTGAAGCACATCCAGAAATCTCCAACACGCTCCATCTACCGGCTGTGGCCGCACACATTCACCACACGATAGAGACATTTCATATGGAACTCGTGAAGAAGTCGTAAACAGGAAGGCTTGGCGTTCATGTGGTAACCACATTCGAACCTTGTTGATGGGAAATGGTAATATGGCTCTCTGCGTGGAAGTGTTACATTATTACTTTGTGTTTAAACGCCACGTGGAGGAACAAGAGACGAGACGATGAAAGTGACCATTTTTATGTAGATTTACTACTTACTTTTGGTCCTGCGGCCATTTCTGAAAATGTCAGTAAACACATCACAACCAGTGAACTTGGAGCTTCCTGATAAATTCGACTTATGATGTCGTGAGTACAACTATGGGGGGGGCTACATATGGTCTCTTCTTGTGAACATGTTAAACTCAACTGCATTTGAAGGCACCAATTGTCATTGTGGGTGAAATTACAGAGGAACTAGTTGTCTGGGCGTAGTGACACAGTGTGGTAACGGCGCCACACACACACAGCAGGTGCCCTTTTCACTGTTTTTGCCCCAGCCCCTCAACATCCCGAGTCTGAAAAATGACAAAAATAATATTACTTCATAGCGTGGTGAGCGTGCAAGTAACCACAAACAGCTTGACACACCACAGGTGACGTGCACGTTGACCACGCTATGAAATAATATTATTTTCATCATTTTCAAAGCATAACTGTGCTGTGTCTGAGCTGTCGTGTCACTACGCACACACAACTAGTTCCTCGTATTTTCACCCATAATGACAGCGTCTCTATGTTGTGGTGAATCTGCACTGTCACAACATGTAGATGGAGCGTGTTTGAGATGTTTTAGATGTTATAAAGGCTTCAGACGGCGATAAAAGCCGCTTCAATTAAACATGCAAAACTATTTGTGCAGAGAAGGGAAAGATTTAAATCTTCTTGTCTTACAAAAGGATTTTGGATTAAGGGGCTAAATTCCCAAACAAGTTTGCTTTCCTTAAAATGCATACATGCATGAATAAAATGTTGTACCTGTTCAACAAGATAATGCTTTTGTAGCCTGAACCTCACCACAGACAGGCATTAGGCCTGCTGTCTGTCTCCTGTGAATGTAACAAACATGACAGCGTGACTGAAAACATGACGGTGGAGGCGGTGCCACAGCACGGGCATGTGTGGCTGCCAGCGGGACGTGGTCACTGGCGTTTATTGATGATGTGACTGCAGACAGAAATAGCAGGATGACGTCTGATGTGTACAAGGGTAATCAATCTATCTGCTCACATTCAGCCAAAAGCTGCAGAAATTCTCTGTGTCGATGCGTAATGACCCAAAACATTCTGCAGAAGCAACCCAAGAGCTGCCGAAGGCCGCCGAATATAATCCTTATATTTGCAGTTGTCAGTTTGTTCAACGACTTTGGAGCCTCTGACAATATGGGCACCATGTGTAAAGATGATGATGATGATGATAAGGATCAAAATTCCTTAACGGTAAAAGAGATGTTTTTGTTAAGCCCAAGTATGGGAGCAGAAAGTTGACACTTCAGACACATTTTGACCGTTCACTTCAATTTATTGTGGTTGTTAAAGAAGCAAAACTAAAAAATGTGTCGCTTTCAAAACATTAATATTGTTATAATAAAAAAAAATTATTTACAAAATGCAAATTAAAACAGGTAGCAAAAATTCATTAACAAACAAGAATGTGCTCGAGGTGTTTCAAAAACCAAAGAAAGTGTAAAAAAAAAAAAAAGATAAACAGATTGGCAGAAAGTAAGCAAACACAAATAGATACAAATTTATTTTATAAAAATAAGAATAGATTCTAAATTATAAAGCTCTGATTTTTCACAGCTTTAGGATTTGTGCAAAAAATTCCAAGAGTCCAAAAATATTACGGAGCTGAATGCGGGAGCCTTGATAACGCAGCTCCCATACAGCAGGTGGCGCTGTGGCCTACGTCGGAGTGCCCGACAGTTAGTCCAAATCCGAAGAAGAAGAAGAAGAATCGACACAGCAGAGGGAGAAGAAGAAGAGGAGGAGGCGGAAGCTGCGTGGTTCATCCTGGACGCGGAGCTGCCAGCTGGACGTTTTACTTGATCCGGCCCCGGAGAAAGCAGCTTGTCCGGGCTGTCGGTCCTCCTGCAGCCGCGGAGGGGCCGCTCGGTGATGAAGAACCGGAGGCTCTGAACCCGGAAGAAGAAGAAGAAGAAGAAGAAGCAGAGGAAGAAAACAGAAGAATCTGCCTGTTGTCGGTGAGTATTGACATTAGACGTGCTGTTTTCTCCTGTCGATCCGGTTGAACCGGGATCAGGCCCGAGCACCGACACACAGCCGACTCTCCTCAGCCGACAGCGGATGACAGGCGGCCCGTGGACCTGGAGCTTCCTTGAAAGTTTGTGGATTTCATTGGAACTAGGTGAATGAAAGTCGGTGGTGGAAAGTAACAAAGTAGGAGACATTACAGAGGAAAACATGGGCTGAGTGACGTCACATACAAAACAACAACAACAACAACAAGAGTGATACAAACATTGTCAGAGAAAGTTGTGTGTCCTTGTTGCCGGTGTGTGAGTTTTTAAAAAAGCAAAAACAAAAGAAGTAGGACTGAAAATTAAAATCTGTGAATAGATGGAAGAGAAACATAGAAGAGAAAACAACAACGAGGAAAAGTACAAAATAACTTTTTCTAAAATAATGCCAATTTAATTTTTATGTAGCTAATAGTATTGATAATAATAATAACAAGTCTCAGAGCCACACATGCCATATGTGGAGACACTAGAATGATAAATTTATAATAAAACTGAAAATTAAATCAGCTATACTTTTATTTTTTTAGCTGTTCTATAGTGTCATGTTTTTATCTGGACGCTGAGTTTGAAATTAACTTTAAGATGCGTGTTCTATGATCCTTGTGTCTCCACTGTTTTGTCTTTCTTTACATTTTTAAAAATATATATTTTGAGCTTTTTGTGCCTTTATTTCTTGGACAGGACAGCTGAAGAGTGGACAGGAAACAGGGCAGAGAGAGGGGGAATGACATGCAGCAATGGATCACAGGTGGAATAGAACCCGGGTCCGCTGTGTGGAGGACATAGCCTCTGTATATGGGGCGCCTGCTCTACCGACTGAGCCACTGGGCGCCCCAACATTGATGTCTTTATAAAATTAACATAACAATGAAAATAACAACATATAATGTCCATATAATTAATGCTATGTTCTGATTGAAGAATGAAAGAAAATTCTTTCAATGCAGTGAATTAAAACTGAAATTTATTATCACATTATGAAAGTCTTAGACAGAAAAAATAGGCACCTGCTATTTGAAATAATAGGTTTAAAATACCAAAGAGCAGTTATAGACTTTGAAAAGAAGACGTGGTGATTAACAACCCTTTTGTTACCCTGTCATTTAAATGACCAGCTCCTAATTTTCACAGTATGCCCAGACTTGACATATTGAGTGACATACATCGCGGTTCAGGTTCTCAAAGTTCTGCTTGTTAGAACAGGAAGGTAGAGTAATTTTGAGCCAGGACAAGTTCAGTGAGGACGTCTACTCCCCGGGGGCAGAGATATGTTTCTGCCCCTGCAAACTCTGGAGGTTGATGAAAGTTCTACTTTCCGCAGAAATTATTCTCTCCCCAACACTTCAGACTACAAAATGCCCCAAAGGAGCCCAAAGGGGACTCTGTTAGATGTTCCCTGGGCACATCCAGATTCTCTATGTCGAACAGGAAGTCGCTGAGAGCAGTTAAGAAATTTCTGGCTGAGCAGTTGCTATAGTTCAAGTCTGGGAGACCGTTAAAACCCTTATAACAAGCTTCAACTGCACAAGGAACTGAAGAGGCAAAAAAAGACAGTGAAATGTAACCCAAAGGAAGAAGAAAGAACTAAAACTGGTTGTTTACAATCTGTCATAATTTCAGTTACAGACAAGGGACTCAAATATATGAATTGGAACTGAGTTGCACTTAAGCCACAAACAGTTTGACTTGAGACCTGATGTGAGATGTGTCCACGAAAGACTTGTGACTCAACTACATCTAGATTTGGAAATCTTCTTTTTTTTAATTTACACTTTTTACACATTTACATGAAATAAATATCTATTATGCATCGTGCATTGCCTTGTCCATCTGGTGGACGTAGGCACAGATGACAGGGAGCAGGAACAACATGTACGCATGCCAAATGCACTTGTGCAATTGGTCAAAAAACCTTCTGCTGTAGTAGCTTCATACGAAGATCAAACAAATAGCCGCCAAATTCAAGTCTGTCTTATCGAGATTAAGAATGATGGATTGACCACATCAAACCCTTCTAGGTGCCTGCAAATGCATTTGGAAATGTGAGTCTCTGTCATGTGAAATGTAACACCATAGCGCCAATTGACAACAAACATATTTAGCTCAGCGTTAGCTCAGCTTTAGCTGAGCAACATTAGCTTGGTTCTAACTTTGCAGCCACAAGAGGTTAACATGATTTCCTTAATTCACTGTTTTGAAATAGAGACGTTTGGTCATCTATTGCCTGGGACAGCCCAAAATCGCACAGCGTATACTGGGCTTTACTTAGTTTGTTAGGGGATCATTCCAGGACCATCTGAATTGTTTGTTGGCATTGGCCTACTTGTTCACATAAAGTGCTTGCTTTGCCCTGGTATAAAAATGGTAAATTAAAGTTACAGTTGGTAACTTCTGCTAATGAGGCAACAAGCTAACGTTACCTGTCACAGGAGACTTGTTGGGAAGCAACTCTGGCTTGCATTTATTTCCTTTGTTGTTTCTCTCTCTGTTCAGTCCGGTTTGAAATGAGATGAAACGCTTGCAGCGAAAGTAGCAGCGGAGTAAACTAATCTGTCGAGCTTGAGCCCGACGGCGTCGCTTGCAGACACTGCTGTCGGCAGAGACGAGTCGCAGTGTAGGCCTAAGGCACAAATAGCTAATCAGATCGTACTGACATCACCTGTCGCTAAGAAACGCATGGACTAGCCAATTAGGACAGAGAGCACAGAGAGCGTTGCCGATTTGGCGAACAGGATGGGACCAATGGGGTGTTTAACAATCCTGAATACAGGGGCATGGGAAAACACAGAGATCTTGCAGTCTCAGACCATATCACTGACTAATAGCTGTCTATGGATATTATGACATTGAAGCATTGAAGTTTACCCCAAAGTTATTCACGTTCCACAGCCGCTGTCTGTTGCACAACATTAAACTTAGAGACCATGTTAGATACTGACGTTGGCTACCTGCAGGTCTCAGGCTTGTTGTTGACCAATTAACAACAGGCTTACTTGGTTACTGGTACATAGGGTTTCAGAGGCTGGAGCAACATGGTAATGTACTGTAGCCTTGATTATAGACTGTCCATGTCCATGTCCACCTGTGGTTCCAGATGTGTTTTGCTACACAAAAATAAAGTTAGTCATATCATAATACAGCAACAAATATGTGAGCCAATTTCTTCCTTTAGGACCTTGTTTAGCTTTAGCTGTATGTTAACGTTATGAGGTAAATACATGAATAATTTAGGATTTTTTTTCATATTGCATTGCAATAGACTGTTTAAATTGCAACAGATAATTGAAAGCTCATAGCAACCACAAGAGACCAGAGACCAAAGATTTTAGACTTTGCTGATGTCTTGTGAGCATCTCTGTTCAGTCAACATAACACCTAATACTTGATTTCAGAAATTTAATATATCTAAAGACTTATATTACTATACAGTCCATGCCACAGATTATCATATCAACAGAGAGAAGTTGTGAGTTAGGTGTATACAAAACAGAAAATAACACTTAACAGGTCACTCTAAGTGTAACAAAGTAAGAAATTCACCTTTGGTTGGCTTGGACAGTCAGCAGACAGCGAAGGCCAGATGCCTGCCAGGAGCTGAAAGGAGGCTGTCTACTTGCACTCCCAGTGCCAGAGCATCAGAGCTACTCAGACAAAAGGAGTGTGAATAATTGACAGTGCAGCAGACTTGTGCAGTCACATTGAGCTAATGGAGGATAGAAAATATGAACACTGGAGAACGGAAGTTGGCACAGTGTCCCCTCTGGTGTGATGTAACGCAGAGGTCTTATCAGGCAAAGGAAAGGTGGGTATTTTTGTAGAATGGAGTTGTTGCTGTATAGACATTTAAGAATTGGAACTCACCTGGAAGCAGGAACAACTTAATGGTACTAAATCCCAGAGACTTAGGAGCAAGTAAACACAGCTTATTACTTTATAAGGTTAGAGGGGCATAACAGGGACAGGCAGCCAGCACCCTATAGGGTAGGATATCTCAATTAAGAGGCCACACAACTTTAACACCACTTAAAACCACAAAAAATCCCAAAGTCTTCTTCTTTGAGCCCATAGCCATCTTGAATGTCGTCTTGCAAAAATCAATGCGGGCCACAGCTGGAGGACTGGGTTCGGCCAGGTCCCGTGGGCCACACTGGGAGGCGTCAGCACATTCCATCAGGTGGGACATGGTCTGTTCTGATCCACAGCTGCATGTGTCTTATGTTTGATAGTTCCAGGCTTTCATCGGAGCTTTACACCTCCCCTGCTCCACACAAAGTCTATTAAGGGTCTTCCAGGTTGGCAATGGAAAGTCACGACCGCTGGCGAGGCATTCTGTGGGTTCGATTGCTCTCTCCATCCATTCAAGAGCTCAGGTTTTGTGTTTGTGCCATTCAACTTTCCAGATGTTGGCCCTCGTTGCTTGTTTGGATGTCTGGAGTGGCAAGACTGTCTGCAGGAAGCTGGATCTCGATTTCAGTCTGGGTGGAGGTGCTGTATGGCCTAGTAAGGGGTGCCTGATGTTGAGTTCCTGTGCAAAAGTAGAAATTATATTTGAAGAGTCATTTTTTTGTGGGATAGAGAGCTGGTTAAATAGATTTGTTTTTACAGCTTCTTATCCACTCCAGTAATAATGTCATGCACTCTAGCTCAGGGAGCCTCAGTCCCATGAGAACCTTACAGGCATATTGTAAAGTCTAAAACAGACTCAGAATTGCCAGAAATGTAAACTGTGATTCAATGAGAACCCTGCTAGCTTTCAAAAAGCCTGTGAAGTTCCAAATGTCATTCTTGTTTAAAGTTTTTATCACCTTTTGTACGCTTAAGCGAAGAAACACAGTTTAGTTATTTTAAAGTCAATTGTCTGATCATTCTAATCGAAAACTTTTATGCATTTTTTCTCTTCAGTAAAAAAAAAAAAAAAAAAAACGAGAAAAAAACGAAAACATCATAGTAAAGTCAGAGTCCACTTGTTCGGATTCATCCGCACACTTTGAAGTATTTTTTGCATGTGTGCTCATGCTCATACTCATAGGTACTATTAGAGCAATGAAACAGGATGCTAATTAGAACACTTCTCAAGACATTTTGTGTGTGCTTAACGTTTTGTGCATGTGAAGATACTGTAAAAAGTACTGAGTATGTTGTTTTGATGAGATTTTTATGAAAAATAAGATGGATCAGAGACACACACACACGCACACAGACAAGACAGAGGGAAAAAGATTTTACAGGGACAGCTAGGTCAAAC
>JAQLOL010000020.1:27371576-27392896 GCA_029783665.1 Naso thynnoides
GTGATGATTGTGCTTAAAAATATTAATGCATTAATTGCGGCCTTTTAATCGATCACATTTAACGCATTAACGCTGACAGCCTTTGTTATTAAATGAGAGACTGCCCTCTGCTTGACAAACTGGGTAGTTACATCATTTGAAATCTCTAGTTCAAGCATTTTTCCAGGCTTAAAAAACTGTTTTAATATCTTCACATATCAGAGAACTTTGACGTGGATACTGATATATCTGCGATGGGCCAATATACGCCGATATCTAGACGCCGATGTATCGGTCAGGCCCTTATCTTGAGGACAAGCAGCATGTGTGGTACATTAAGTCTAGTACTTGCATATGTTCAACGACGACCTGCTGACCCAGAACTGACCCCTTAACACCCACAGACTCTAGCTGGGAAAAGACAAGGGAGCAGAAGCCTCAAGCTATGAATGCACAAAAGCTTTTATCGGGTTCTCGAAGGGTTTGTTTGTACATGTTGTTGTATTCCCGAGGTGCATACACGTCCATTCCTTTCCCACGTGTAAAACAGCAACAAGGTTATCGACTGACGATCCATCAGAGCCACATTACAATGTCTCATCTATGCTAGAGAACAATATGGGACTGCCTGCGGGGATGCAGAGCTCCTCCTGCTGCTCAGTGAGGCAACCCAACACCATATGAAGGCAGTTCAGAACAGGGAGTGTCACGCTTATGGGAAATTAGAACTGCATGTGTGCATTTAATTGACTTCTTCACTGAAGCTGTGTGACATACTTGGTTGCTACATTTGTAGGTTGTTTAAAGTGTTTCCCTTCCCTCGACCTGAACACATTGTCCTCGCTGCTCCTATCAGTATGAATAATTGACGGTGCTGACATTGGATGCATTATGTCTCCAGGCACCCAAGGGATGTTTTATCACTACAGATGGATGAGGGTTGACAGCCAGTGCAGGCAGGACATGTGTTGTGTGGAAGTGTCATGTACCAAAGAGGACAGTCAACACACAGTAGGCTTATAAAAGCTCTCTAACTACTGGGACGCTCTCTCTGGGTTAGATAGATACATACATAGATAGTTGATCCATTTAAAATGAGGTAATTTATTCCAGTATAACCTTTTATACACAGATATTGTAGCTCGAGGGTCGTCGCTCTTGCATATGAAACACTTCTGTCCCTTTCAGCTGCTTATGGCATATTACCTCAGGCTGAAATCCTTTCAACCGGAGACCTCAACCGAGAGAGATGAGTGGAGGAGGGGAGGAATGGAAAGATGTGAAGCCTTCACACAATCTGTGTAATCAGAATAACAGAATGAGGACTGCGTTACTAGAAGCAGTTGTTTGTGTTAAGTAGGGCTCAAGTGATAAATGAATTTGCCAGTATTGTCAGCCGATTTTGGTCAGTACAGACATAACGATATCAGCATGTATGCTTTCCAGTATGCGCCAATATTAAAACTGTTTTTTAATGCAGGAAAAAATGCTTGGACTCATGATTTAAAATGGTGTAATTATGTAGTTTGTCCAGCAGAGGGCAGTACATTGTTTGATAACTAATAAAGTGTTTACTGTGTAGTGTACTGTTGTTTGGGATCATGTTTGTTAAACCCTGCCTCCATTCAGCATCTTTGTTACAAATATTTGATGATCACAGTCAGATGATATACAGAAATAATAGCAGTTGATATATCGGATATTGTGATTCTCTTTCTCCCTAAAATTGGCATCAGCATCAGCTCCCAAAATCCCACATGGGTAAGGTCCTAATGTTGAGCTAAGGAAGCAGATGAACTATTTTGGGGGTTTTAATATGAAATATCAGACAAGAAACTCTTGGATATGTTTTTGTTTTTATTGTTGTTGTTTTAATGAGGAGATGCAATCTCTCACTTTATTTATTAATTGTTGAGTCTTTGGAAACATCCTGCCTGATGAAAATATATATATTTTTTACCACTATCGTTTCTTATTCCTAATAACGTCGTACTAGGGCAGCACCTAAATAAGATAATTCAAAGTGCTGAACATGAGGCATGTAATAGCCAAACTGTGTTACTCTCCATTTTGGAGCTGTCTCTGTTTACCTTTTAAATTTTACGCACAGTAGCAGCTGGGGATGGCTGGGCTCTGGGACATAGAACAGAAAGCCTCAGCCGTGTTCCACATCTCAATTTCCTGTGTTATATTACAGTGGCTCTGCTCTAACTTGGTTACCTGTGATGACATCCAATGAACTGTAACATCCCTTCATTCTCTTAATGCGTTTTAATTGTATTCTTTATTTTGACCACAGTGGGAGATTTTCCACCGGTGAATGTGGAGGAACTGGGCAAGTTCGGTTGACATTTCCATGTAACTTTAATTGTCAGGGTCAGTTTAATGTGAAGTACACAGCCTGTAAAAAAACAACAAAACTGTTGTTTATTCTCGTCTGTGACGCTGGAGGAGCTTTTTTAAGAGGAGACCTTGATGTTGAGGTTTACTGAGTTTATCTCAAACAGGGCTTGGAGGTTACACATTTTATAATATGAAGGCTGATATAACAAACTGGGGGTGTTATGTTTTAAAGAAGTGGATTTTTACCAAGCAGGGATTGTTGCATTGTGGGATATGAATAACCAGTGTATGTATATTTTCTTGCTTCCTTGCCCCAAAAGTCCAATATCAGTTTGGCCCTACACTGAAGAGTCCTTTTGTATTTTATCTCTATCCCAAATGTTACTGAATATTTTGCTGTAATAGTTAAAACTCATAAAAGCCATTTATAATGCTAATAAAAATAACTGAGCTGTAGTAGACACAACATGGAGCAGGTGTCCTTCAGATGGCTCAAAGGAAATATTCCAGTGAATCCAACAACACCGCACACAGTCTGGGGAACATTTGTAAGATTTTCCACATTATAACACGTTTGAAACTTCTGCACATCTTTGAACTTTCTGTTTCCTGTGTTTCAGGGCTCCCTGGGAGAATAATGGAAAAGACCTGTCACTAGCACTTGATGTAGATTTGGATTGACTCTTCAAACTGAACTATGGAGGGTTGTGATGATGTGTCTATAACTATGACACAGTCCCAGACTGAAGTGTGCAGGGCTGAGGTGGGAGGAGGAGAAATGCAGAGTAAAGCAGAGGATGGAGTGAATCCATCCATCCCTGCTGATTCCCGCGGCAGCAGCATGACAGGACTGAGCAAAGAAGGCCTCTCTAACCTGGTGGAGCCTCCTGCAGCGTCACTGATGAGTCCCACTGCTGAGTCTCCAGGAGGTGTGGCCCTTAAAGTCGCCACAACTGTGCTACACCCGGTGTGCCTGGGAGAGAGCCCGCTGATGCTTCCTATTCACCTCCAGATGGCCGGAGCAGCTGGGCCTCAGCTCGGCCAAATGGGGGCAGCTCCGTACTTGATAACAAGCCAGAGCCCAGTGTCACTCCCCCTGGTCTTGGATCAGCAGGTAATCCAGCACATGAGTCCCTCTGTGATTCCTCAGACTACTAACTGCCCTCAGCTGCCACTTCAGAACAACATCCTGTGTCAGAATCCGTTAACATTTGGTTTACCTCCAGCTGTTGACCAGAAGTCAGCGGGACAAACACAGGATGATAACCTGCTCTCTCTCCTGCAGAATCCGGCCTTTGCAGCCATTTTGCAGGATCTCTTTCCTTCCCAGGCAGGCTCATCATCCTGTCAGTCACCAGGCTCTACCTTCTTTTCCCTTCCACCTCTCACACCTCCCTACACCTCCCCTTTGGCCCCGTTAGTCCCCCCTGCCACCCTTCTTGTTCCTTACCCCGTCATCATCCCGCTGCCGGTGCCGCTTCCCGTCCCTCTGCCTATTCCCATTCCCCTCCCTCAGACCGAGGACTCAAAGGGGAACATGCCAAAACCAGTTTGCACTGTGAGTAAAAGCACTCAGACTTCTCCAAAAGATACTACCTCTACTCTGTTGTCTTCAAGCAGAAGCATGCAGTCATTTCAGCCACAAAACTCATCTCCAGCCTCCCTTCCTCAAGATGAAGGCCAGGCCCTGGACCTTTCCGTCAGAGCGTGTCAGGTTGAACTAAAACAGGAATTCCCCTGTCCACAGCAGGACAGTGTGCTTGACTTATCAGTGCCTGGAGTAAGGAAAAAGTGTGTTCAGTCAGAAGTAGCTTTTCATTCTGGTCAAGATACCAGTGGTACTTCTTTGTCTCTGGGGGTTGAATGCACACAGAGTTTAGACTCCAAACTCCTGGGCAGTCTGGCCTCGCTGGAGTTCAGTCGGCAGCATAAATGGGTTGTTGACAGCAGTGCTGGTGGGTCTAGTTCTCGGTGTCAGGAAGCATCTCTCAGCGGAGCTGGAAACCTTGAGATAGTCAGCACCTCACAGACGGCCAAAGTCATCGTCTCAGTGAAGGACGCCATCCCTGCCATCCTCTGTGGAAAGATAAAAGGCCTTTCAGGAGTTTCCACCAAGAACTTCTCCATCAAAAGGGATGGCAGCCAGGGGGCGCCTCTGCATCAGCTCTATGGAGTGCCGTCGGCATCCCAGGGGGAGCAGCACGACCCCAACAACCCACTGAAAAAGGTTTCTAAGAGCAGAGCTATCAAACTGAAGAAGGTCAGCTCACAGGAGATCCATTTCCTTCCCATGAAGAAGCAGAGACTCACAGCGCTGCTGCCCAGGAAGTGAAACTGCTCAGCGGAGGGGATTAATAGCCAGACCCCGCTCTGGTAATCCCTCCAGAGCGTGTAACATAAAACACATGTGAGGACGTTCTGTAATCAAAATTGTACACTTCAATCTCCAATCAAAGCTCAGAGTTTGGCTCCAACTGTTGCATAAACTGAAGCTTGTGAATGTCTGACAGTGTGACATAGTAGTTAGAGAAGCAGTTTCCACTGGACTTTTTTTAATTGCTGTGTTTTATTAGAATGCACTTCTCTACAGTGTTATGCTAAACCCGAAATGTTTGTGTGTATGGCAGCTTAATGGGTTCTCCATGTGGCTTTGGAGATTGCCTTCATGAATCGGAGATGCTGAAGAACATTTTTTGACTTTGTAATTACAGCAAAGACACATGGGTTCCATTTTTCCATTTTGGCTCAATGGTTTCTTTCCACAAGTAATTTTTCTTTAAGTGCACTGAAGTCCTAAAAATACCCGATAGTCGAGGTTCTCACTGTTCAAAGCAGAGCAGCACTGGCAGGACATGACTGAGACTGTTACAACTCGTCCCATCATCGGAAATCCCCGAGTCATCAGTGGCTCAGTGGAGCGTTTCTCTTCTGATTGGGTTAGGCTTTGCCTGACAGGCTAATAATGACTTGGAAAGGCTGTGGCCACAGATTCATTTTAATGAATGTTGGCAAAATTCTTGGTTATGACAAAATTCATTGTGACTTTGTTTAACAGCAGGGTAAAAAGGGATGTATTGATTGTTTTCACATTCAAACAGAATTTTCTACAAGTCTGTCCAAATGAAAGGAAAGAATTAGTTAAGAAGAGCTGTTTCTTTCTGGTTGAAACAAAAACAGCTCTTTTAATTTTCTGGAATGCTTTGAAATACAAGTCAAAGCTGAGAAAACACTTCAGAGCAACCAGGGGCCTCATTTATAAGGGTTGCTGCGCACAGAAAACTTGCGTAGATTCGGTAGAAATGTGCAAACGCATCTTTCACCCCAAACGTTGGTTTTATAGAAAAATTAAGTGCGGAAAAGTGTGCGGATTACTGCGCATCCTTTCCTGTGTGTAGAGCTCCCACAAAGTTTTTCAGACGGGAGTTAGTGTGATCACTGTACACGGATAAATACTGCACTGCCACGCGTGCATAATGCTAATGGATGCAGGACTTAACCTGTCCTGACACTGTGAGAGGACACAATGAAAAGAATAGCATGTTTTTTAATGGTCTCCTCACCCAACACTCTTTGTACTGTGTTAAAAAAATCACAAATGTCCTGTCTGTCTGCAGTGCTCGTGATTCACTGGACAAAACCAGTGATCAGCTGCTCACTTCCATGAATTAACATCCAGCACTGACCATTTATGGTTGAATGTGGGAGGTGAGAGGGCGGGACACGGGGCTGATCCACCTGAGCACTTTTACAAGGTAATTTGGGATTTATAAAAGGAAGCTGCACACAAACAGGCGTACACCAGGTTTTATAAATCTGAACTTTTTTTGGCACAAGTACTTTTTCTCATTTGTACATTCGCAAACTTTTAGTGTGGATCCTATGCACAATTTTATGAGGCCACAGGAGCCACTGCTGTTTCACTAACAGACAATATAGTGAATCTAGATTAAAGACTTAATATTAATTCCGCCTTAACAGAAAATGTCAAGGGGAGACACCAGATTAAAGAGGAAATAATTAACGTTTCTTTGTTTCAGTGAGAGCAGACAGACACTGTTCATATATTTAAGTGTGATATTAATCTGCTATTAGATTCAGTGTTGGTTAATCCCCCCACAGCCCCTCTGTGTATCAAACGTGTCTGTGTGAAACATCCCAAGTGGTTTGGTATCAGTCCAAACAGGGGAGAATAACTGCTTAAACCGTAAGACCCAGAAACACCAAAAATCTGCAGACGGGGTAAAAAATTTACCCACTACAACATAAATGACACTAACTGACCTTGAGGTGGTTCGCTGAAATGATCAAGTTCACATTTTTGGAAGTATTTTAAAATGGCTTAGCCCAGAGTCAAACATCAGAATTTTAAATTTCCCAAGTCATCCATCTGAAAAAAATGACAAATTTTTCTAAATTTTCTTGATTTTTCCAAAAATACTGTCTTTGGGCCAGAGTCATCTATGAACTTTGCTTGTCTTAAATTGTTAAATAAATGTCAGTCAGTTTTGATTATACAAGCGATCAAATATTATCTAAACACGTAATTTTCAAAAATTTGCAATAAATTTTTTTGGAACAGAGTTAAGGAGTTTTCACCAAGCTCTAGACTGAATCTAAATCGATCTATCTTATGTATTAAAATGCCTTGTGCTTCTCCTCTATGGGCATACCGTATGCAAAAAGTTAATATCTACTAATCAGCTGCATGTATTCACACAAAACTCACACAATCCAGGATCATGATTCAGTCAATGCATAAAAGCTGGTGATTATTACAATGACTGTAATTTTCTTAACATTTTATAAGACAGCTTTGGTAAAAATCAAAATAAATTTTGCATGATATCAGACAGAATGTCAACTTGTTGGAACTCTGTTTCCATCTTCTTAGAAATCTTCAACTGAACTCAGTTGAGGGGCGGGAGGCTCCTGACCTGCCCGCTCAGAAACAGTGGCGACAACCAGCAGGCACACGGTTGCAAACAAACAAACAAACAAGACACACATGGCGGAGCCAGACGACCAACCAAACAGATAAGCAGTCAGTTCAGTTACCAAATGTCTAAAAGAAGCATTTAAACTCCAGGTCCTTTTCTCTTGAGATGCTGAATCAGATTGTTTGAAGAATTCACAAAAAGCGACCTGGATGTTCTCGCCTCATGTTGTTTGTGTGTCGGGAGGTTTTCTGTCCTCACCTGTTGACACAGAACATTACTGACGTAGTCTCTCAGTGATTTCTGAATTTATTCTGTGTTCTCTGAGCTGATTTATTACATGACGAAACTGACTATTATTATTTGTAACAGAATTCCATTTCACCAAACTGATCTGTAATGTCAGGGGGCGGGTGTGTGATGCGAACGCCGGCGGCTATTTATGCACTCGATTATGGCGGTACACTCCGCCCGTCACGTGAACGGGAGGTGAACGGGAGCTCCAGAAGGAGCGGATCCACTCAAACATTTCTCACCTGACCTACCTAATGCGATTTGATTGGGTAAAACATTTAACATTTTCCACCTGACCCACACAGTGCAATGGGATTGGTTTAAAAACACGCACAGACACGCTGAAGGAGTAATCCCTTTATCTCACCGCTGGACCGCCGAGGGGCGTGACAAAAAAGCTAGCCGCAACTTAAAGCTTTCTCAAAGAAGAAGAACAGCAGCCAAACATGTTTGCAAATTTGGAATATAAGAGATGCAAAAGAGGAGGACTTTAACCCCCTTATAACCGGGAAGGTTGGCTTATTACTCTGGAAAGCGCACCTGTGGGTATGCACACCTGTACCTGTGAGAAATGATGCTGCTGCTACACGTCTCACCCATCAACAGGCCTCCATAGATTTGACAATGCCATCGTCCTAAAATCACACACTGGGGCAAAAGAATTATTTATTTATCCATAGTTATTTTTTTATTGATTGATTAAATTTGTATTTTTTTGGTTCAGTGTTAAAAAAGACTAGCTGGTGGTGGTGGTGTGCAGTCTCTGAGTAAACAGGGTTAGGATTTTGTCTCCAGATGTCTCCACAGATATCGTTGATAAAAAGCCACACAAGTCGCCCCTAACATACGAGTAACGGCCTCAGAGCAGGTTCGAGTCTTTCTTTTCTTCTCACAGTTTGAAGCCAGAGAGCTCGCATGTCTGCAAAAAACAGCATTTGTCTCTTTAGTTAATGTGTCGTAGATTCACAGCAATTTATCGGCATTCTCAAATCTTTCCACCCTCATGTTTGACTAAAGGTCTTCTGCTCACAGGAGCTCTCTGTGTAATGGTGAAAGTTTGATTTCGTCGATGCCAGCTGCAAATTGTTGGTGGTGTTCAGTTTGTTGTGTCTATCAGAAATATTCTGGTGGCTCTCTTTGAGGCTGCAGGTTGTCAGGCATGTTTGAGTGACTGTGTTCTTGTGTTGTGTGCTGTGTGTGCACACATGCTGCTCTGTTTGAAAGATTATGTTTAGATGTTGCCATTGGCCCTTCTGGCCCCTTTTACACATGAACTGTGGACAAAAATCCAGAGAATCTGATCAGGATAACGAGCCGACCTGTTCACACGTGCAGCAAACTTCAGGTGATTGTCCGTGTGCGACGTGTTCACAGCTAAAAATTAAACACTGTGCTGGAAATGTTAAAAAAAACAAACAGTGTGTGTTAATATGTGGAGGCCGCACACATCCAGCACCAGCGGCTCAGAGGAGCGAAGAACGTCTGCTCTGTTACAGCCAGCAGCACAACCAATGCACCAAGTCTGTCCTGTTAGCTTTGTTAATGCGCAGCAGCTCTGTCAGGGTTTCTCGGCTTATTCCTTATTTGCTCAAACACGACCAGCTTCCACCTTCCCTCACGGTGATCTTTTTATTATGGATATGCAGCGTTTGTCTGGCAGGCCGGCGTTTGGATTCAGCCAGAGTTGAACCAGAATCTCCCCAGCATCCCGACACCGACACGCTTCACTTTCTCTCTCTCGCTCGCCTGTTTTACGCTCGTTAAAGTCTCTGCAGAGGGAGACGCACGGACAGAAAAGTGAGGAAAGAGATAAACGGGAGTGCTGAGGCAACAACAAAAAATCTCCAGTTCTTAAACAGAAGCATCGATAATTACGTCCTCAATATGCTGACACCCTCTCTGGACAGTTATCTTCTCTGTTCACACATGAGACTCACCCGCACTGAGGACCAGAGGACCGCCAGGGTGAAATCCAGGTCCAGTTACCCTGACATTTGTGTTCACACATGAGACTCTGTCTGTCCACTGTGGATGCATTCAGAGTCACAGTGCATGAATGGTGGGGCTAATGTCTCTCGGTCCACTTTCAAACATACAGATGTGTGTCTCTAAGCCGCCTCTGGTCTCTGGGTCAGACCTCCGAACTGTTGGTTCCCCTTTCATATTCAGCTGTGTTTGTGAGGATAACAAACCTGTAACTCTTCTTTCAGATGAAATGGACGGAGGTGGTTCAGGACTGCTCTCAGGCTGTGGAGCTGAATCCTCGCTATGTGAAGGCTCTGTTCAGGAGGGCTAAAGCCCTGGAAAAGCTAGACAACAAGAAAGAGTGCCTGGAGGGTGAGACACTCTGAAAATGTTCTGCTACGAGTTTAACTTCAAATGAGTGATTCCTACTTACATTTTATTTTGTTCCCTGTGCATCCTCCAGACGTCACAGCGGTTTGTATTCTTGAGGCCTTCCAAAACCAACAGAGCATGCTGCTGGCAGACAAGGTGCTGAAACAGCTGGGAAAAGAGAAGGCCAAAGAGAAGTACAAGGTATTTTTCACTGTGAGAGATGTTCGTCTTAACCACAGCTCTTTGAACTGTTACAGTAAACTTTTTTAAAAATTCCTTTCCTGTAGAACCGTGAACCGATGATGCCCTCTCCTCAGTTCATCAAATCCTACTTCAGCTCGTTCACTGATGACATCATCTCACAGCCCCTGATGAAGGGGGAGAAGAAAGACGAAGACAAGGACAAGGAGGGCGAGGCCGCCGAGGTCACTGCAAGGTCAGAGAAAGTTCGCTCAGCATAAACTTTACGGTCCTTAGGTTGTAGCTGGAGGGATGGAGGAGCTGGTAGCGTCGAGGAAGATGCTGGGAGGTTTTTCCCCAGGGAGGTCTGTCTGTCTGTCTGTCTGTCTGTCTGTCTGTCCCTGGTGTAAAAATGCTAAACTGAAATGGAAAAAAGGTGTTCTAAAGATCTTCCTAAAGTTGAAGCTAGAGAACAGGGCACAGAATTGTCAAACCCCAGACGATGCATCCCGTGTGGATGGTGAATTATTCACCAGATGTCATGGTGGTCCTCTTTAGATTGGCGTAAAGTTCAGTTCTGTACCAGCAGACAAAGTGGGCCAGTGTTAGCTTCATTTGCTCAGTAAATTTGCACACAAAGAATTTTTCCTTGTGCAAGACAGAGAGAGAGAGAAAGAAAGCAAACACTTTTGGAAAAGCGCAGCTCCGCTTACGTCACAACTCTGGAGTACAACCTCACAACTGTAAATGATCACCTGGTAGATTTAAACTTCTTATGTGTTTTATCACCTCTTCAGTTCTGGCTACCTGAAGGCAAAGCAGTACATGGAGGAGGAGAATTATGACAAAATCATCAGTGAGTGCACCAAGGAGATCGAGTCAGGCGGTCGATACACAGCAGAGGCCCTCCTGCTGCGCGCCACATTCTACCTGCTGATCGGTAACGCCACTGCTGCTCAGCCCGATTTGGACAGAGTAATCAACATGCAGGACGCCAATGTGAAGGTTCGTACTGTTTCATTTTACGGACCTGCTCAGGGCAACTGACTCCTGGGACAGTGGTTTAGTAAGACAGAGGGACACGTGCCTCTTTACTCCTGTCATGTCTTTCTAGCTACGAGCCAACGCTTTGATAAAGCGGGGAAGCATGTACATGCAGCAGCAGCAGCCTCTGCTCTCCACACAAGATTTCAACACAGCAGCTGAGATCGACTCCAGCAACCCTGACGTCTATCACCACAGGGGTCAGGTAGGAAAGTGGTGGAATCGGTCTCTCTAAGTTTTTTCACTGGTTTGCTGCCAGTTGTCACCGAATGTTTGAAATATTTTACTTTATGTTACGGTGCTCTATCTAAAGTCTGTACTTCCTCTCAGCTGAAAATCCTGCTGGACCAGGTGGACGAGGCGGTGGGAGACTTTGATGAGTGCATCCTGCTTAGACCTGACTCCGCCCTCGCACAGGCACAGAAATGCTTCGCTCTTGTAAGTAATCAGCTCAACATTTAAAAAACAAGCCATTATCAAACTCGTCCGTAGATGATAAGCTAATCTGTTTATCAGCTGCTGAGTTTCCTTTGTTTTTTTTCTTGTGTTCTCCAGTACAGACAAGCGTATACTGGAAACAACCCGTCACAAGTACAGACGGCCATGGACAGCTTCGAGGACGTTATCAGGAGGTTCCCCAAGTGTGCCGAGGGCTACGCTCTCTATGCTCAGGTACACCATCAAAAACTTGACTTCACGTGTCCACATGGACAGAGGCTGTAGTGCTCATTGCTTTGCCTGTTTTAAATATGTTTTCTTGAGACAGAAAACAGCAGCTTGTGTGCCTTGTTGATGTGCTTAACATGTACAACACCACTGTTTGTGTGTTCTTCAGGCTTTGACCGATCAGCAGCAGTTTGGAAAAGCAGATGAGATGTATGACAAGTGTATTGAACTGGAACCAGACAATGCTACCACATATGTCCACAAGGGGTAGGCACTGAGTTCCCTGCGTGCAGGTGTATTGTTAGGATCAGATGTGATTTGTGTGTGTAAATGAGCCACCAGCTAAATGTTGAATGTGTTTCCAGTTTGTTACAGCTCCAATGGAAACAAGACCTCGACTTAGGCCTGGAGCTCATCAGTAAGGCCATTGAAATAGACAACAAATGTGACTTTGCCTATGAGACTATGGGAACCATTGAAGTTCAAAGGTGAGATCAACATCTTAGTTTGCTCCACATATGAGAAGACTTCCTGAGGCACTTGAAATAACCAGAGAACTTTCCTTTCAGGGGCAATCTGGACAAGGCGATAGAAATGTTCAACAAGGCAATTAACCTGGCCAAGTCAGAGATGGAGATGGCTCATTTGTACTCACTATGTGACGCAGCATACGCCCAGACAGAAGTGGCGAGGAAGTATGGGCTCAAACCTCCGACACTGTAACTTCTCAGCCAACAGCTGACCAGTCTCTTTACTGCTCAACCCAGCTGTGTCTAAGTGCACCTGTCGGACTTAAAGGTGCTATACGCAACATTTTAGCACCAGTTAACCTTCATTTTCTCACTGTAGCTACATTTCCACTGATGGTACAGCTCAGCTCGAATCCACTCGCTTTTTGTGTTTGTATACCTGTAGGCAGGATTTTAGCTGCTCGTCAAAGCAAAGCCACGCCCCCTTTCATTTGCCATCTTTTGGAAAACAGCACGGCAGCTTAACTTTGGTCTTGGGAAGCTGTAGCTGTGATATGACAACAAAGTCCAACCTGTGCTGTGCGTTTACAACTAAAGGTGACTGCTCCACTGCTTTTTTTTTCCTTTGCACTCACCGTCACTCAGCCGCTGTCTCACTTGCTTAACCACACACTCTCTTTGCACAAAAGGAGCTTCGACGGGATGTTGTTTGTCACATTTTTGTATCTGCTCTGCTCAGCTGCTCGTAGCTTGGCTATTTAAAGATGCAGGGCTTTGGCATGATGTCTTGTGTTGCACAGCATCTCGTGGTCTGCAGCGTTTTCACGTCAGCTTGACTTAAATCTCTTGAAACTTTGACCAAGTTGATTTGAAAGAAGCTTAACAGAATAAGAGAAAAGAGAGACTAGAGCCGAGCCGAGCCAGCTGCACCATGTAGTGGAATAATCTAATTTGAGTGAGGCTAAAAACATGCGGTCAAATCCCCTTCTGATACTATAACCTGCATCTTAAAGGATAACTTAACTTTTATGGACTTCAGACTCTGTTTGCAATGTGTTTCTCACGCACCTGGAACATTTATACAATAATGATCACTGATCGATTCAGTATTGGGATTTCTACAGAAATTTCCTGTGAGCTCTCGCTGTGCTGACATGGACGTACATTGGGCAATTGTAAACGTGTTGGAAAAATGAGAAATGTATTTTTGAGAGACGGGGAAGCTCATGTTGAATTCCTCGTCTCTGACTGCTCTCCTGTAATCTGTATCGCCTGCCGTGACTTGGACACGAGCATTATCGCCATGAGCAGACCGGGTCCACAGGAAACATCCTGCAAACAGGATCTGATGCTGCATTCACATGGAATCAGGCCGACGGTGGACCAGAGCAAGACGATAAAATTTGATAACGCCGGCAGAGAATGCCGCTAAGGGTACCACAGATGACGTTGCCGTCCAAAGTTGAAATATTTAAAATTTTTGCCATCTGGAATTTACATCAGGATGTTGCATTAATCCTCAGTTGCCTCACGCAAGAATAAAACACGTCTGATCTCGACAAAGAGAAGGTGATTAATTTGGTGCAATCAGCACAAAGCTGATTTTCCTTCAGTGTAACTTTTATATTAAGTCTGTAATAGAAAAATAAGAGAGCTGCATTTTACAGCTACATGTATAACTAGGAAAGTTACACAAAAAAATAGTCACACAATAATTTCAGATATTTTATTCCCTTCTTTGTAAACAATACGTCACCATGCGTGTTTGGTTTTGCCCTGCTTCCGTTCTGTCAGACTGTTGGTTCACGAGGAGTCTCCCGCCATCTGCCGTTTACCGTCCGCCTGATTCAATGTGAATGCAGCCCAAGTTCCAAAACACCCGACTTATACGCTAATTGATGGGTCACAACATAAAGTGTACAGGTTGTTAAGATCAGTGAACATTGATTCTGCTGCCATGCATCCATGTTCCTCCACAGCACAGTTCAAAGTGCACACCAAGCCTGTACTTGTAGAGCTAATTCGACATGGAATTTTCCTGTAATTGGTGCTAAAATGTTACATGCAGCATCTTTAACTTTAATTTGTAAAACAATGAGTACTGGATTCTAAAATAATAGTAAAGGTAAAAGTAGGAGCCCTAAGAAATGCACTGTTTACATCTCAGCGGACGGGCTTGTCATCAGGAAGAAGGATTTCTTTTGGCACGGCGAGGCTGTGATGTGTGCCGATGGCCTCTGCTTGGTTTGACTGGTGGTCAGGGTCAGCAGTCGGGTGGGAGGTCTTAACCTACACGGCCCTCTAGCTGACACGTAATTTGTCCTTGTCCAGTCTTTCTATTGGCCAGAATAAGAAACGGTGTCATGTAGAGAGACAAACGTGAGTGGCTGCGTATACCTGTCTAAATGAATAGTAACTATTAAAATGAATGAGAACTGACGTGTACGCAGTCTGTTGAACAAATTACTGACCTAAAGGCTTTTTGTGTCACTTTTAAATCAACAGAAAATACTGTGAGAGCTTTATGTAGTTCTAATGGACTGTTCACTTGTTAATTTATGCTGTAAGTGGTTTTGTCCAGCTCCTCTTCTATGTAACATTACGCGTTCTGAATGCAAGATTAACAATATAGTGAAATGTGTCACGTCTGTGTTTGTAATGCTGGAATTGATCCCATGGACACGAGGCAGCAGAGAGGTTTAGCATCCAGAAGTTTGTTTTTGTTTCTTTTTTCTTGTTTTAAATGGGATTGCCTGTTTTATTTTTTTTATATACTATGTGCAGCATGTTCACTTTATAAATAAATGTAAATGCGATGCTCGTGCTGTCTTGAACACTAGAAACCCCCCGAAAAAAGTGACTTTAAGTGAAACACGATTAGAGAAACTTCATCAACTTAACGTCTCTAGTTTTTTTTTTTTTTTACTTAGCGTCAGAAGATGTCACAAGGATTTGATGTTCAGTGTTTTTTTTTTTTCCTAGCTCACTTTAATTGAGAATCATGATTTATTTTCTATTTTATGGTAAAATGTTTATTTTTCATGCAACGTTTGAATTCAGAGGAATGGAAAGGTGTTATTTTTTCTCCTCAGTGACGTGTTCACAGCCCGAGCCTTATTGTTTCCAACCCACACGCAGCCCAGAGAATCTCCTGGCATGATTCGGTTCGCAGGTAGCATCCATGATTCGGACAGAAATAAAATTGGCCACTGCTGCTTAATGTCTGTATGTTTGGAACATTTTCAGTTTGTAGAAAATTACATTCAAATAGTGGCATTCAATCATTGAACAGCAGCGATGGCTGCTTTTTATTTTTATGTGTGTTTACACCAGGGAACCGACTCATGCTCTGAGAGCTGCAGCCGATGTGGACGACTTCAAAAACAAACTAAACCTTTCAGACAAGAGAACCTTTGAGAACATCTGCAAACATCCACTAAATTTTGGCTGTTTGATGGAAATTACACTGACATTCTTCATCAATCAAATGTACGGTGACCAAAGTGAAAGAGAAAATGAATCCTAATAAAGTTATAATTCTGGACTGAATGTAACCTGTGCAAGTTTTCTGTAGTTTGTCCAACTTTCTGCACAACTTCGTCTTTGCACTTTGCTCAAAGAAACTTCAGGGCTTCATGTTTTAGACTTCTACATGTCAGCAAGAAATAAAAACCAAAACTAGAATCGTACATTAGCCCAGTTACCTTGAACATTTCTAAGGGAGTCTTTACTGAGTAAGCCTATGTGCTTTACCTGTAATATCAAGAGAAAGACCCTGAACGCACCAGTGTGGCTGACACTTTACGTTTCCGGTTTAGTGTGCTGGCTGGTTACTGTCATGGGACTCTGCAGTGAAATGGGATCATCGTTCATGTCATTAATGACATTTGTGCGTCTCCTGCTACGATGAGTTAGCGCGCAGTTACACTATTTTAAGGCGTGTCTAAACCAATATAGTTTGCATCTTTGTCGGTCTCTGCTCCCCCAAATCCTGATACCATATAATAAAACAACCTAAAAAATGCAGCTGAACTAGGTTTGTGCAGGACGGGAGGCTGCCCCCTGTTGGTGAGGCTGTAGCCTTCAGGACGATGAGGAGCAGGTCGGCTCAGTTAAAGGATGATTTTCACGCTCAAAAGCAACATGTAGCATTTAGCTTTTTTCATCACGACATCCAGCTATATGTTTGCTTCATCGTATTTGTCATCAAAAGCCTCAAAGTTGCATGAAAAGCCTCATATTTGTCAGATTTCTGACGCGGTCGGTTGCGCTCATCTGCGCAGCCGCTGACGGCGTTTTGCGACACTCGGGCCGCGTTGACGGCATTTGACGTGTCTTCGTCAACACAACAATGGCGGATGCCGTGGCGGAAGCTCTTCAGAGCAGCTGGTGAGACAATCTGACATCGAACTTCTGTCGGAAGACGCGTTTTACCGCCGGTCAGACAGTCGTGTGGGCTTCACATGACCGAATGTTCGGTGTAGTGATGAAAGACGAGCTGCTGGTGTTAATGTGTTGAGCTGACGGTGCGATGCTAGTCCGGAACCTGCTCCATTCCGGTAACGGTAACGTTATCGTTAACGGCACGGCTCGGCAGCTAGCCAGTCAACGTTACCGTAATTAACCCAGCTGGTTTGGACCAAAGCAGCGTAGTCGTTAGGGCACAACTTACCAAACAGCTTTTGGGAAAAATCGATTAGCTAGTTTGTATCTCATCACTTTCTTGTATTGACAAGTTTGAGGGCGAAGCTCGTTAGCCAGCATGCTAACAGTAACTAGCTAGGTAGCCGGTGTCCGTTAAGTTTCGCTTCCCTTTAAGCAGAACTTCGGCTTTAACGTTTAACCTCGTCCAGATTATTGCTGTCATGTGAAATGCTAAGCGCGAATATAATCATGTCCGCCAAAGTCAAATGACATTATAGTAAATTTTGAGTCGTTAGTCAAGAGTTGGACTTGTCAGAAACTAGCTAATGTTGGACGGAGAGCTCTGCGTTCGGAGATAAAAAGATGGAAAATGACCTGTTACACGCTACGGGTGGTGCTGAACGCATTTCTCTGCAAAATAATAAAGAGACAACCTGAAATGAGCAACTTGCAGTCCTGTTAACTTGCTGATGTAGCTAATTTATGAATGACAGGCATCTGTAATCACAAGTTACGACGGACCAAAGGTGATGAAGTGCGTATTTTATCTGATCCAACACTGGAACCAGTGAAAAGTTTCGACTTTACTGGGGAAGTGAATAATCTATTCAATAAATCTTCGCTTATTTTAATGACTAAACCGAGTAACTTTTTAATTAAATAACACATTTATGCAGTTTCTGATATTTTCCGTGATGACTCCATTACTTCATAGTTCCCACCATCTTCATAAGATATATTATCTTTGTGTAGTTTAGTTGAACTGGTGTCTGTGCTTCCTCAGGGACCAGGATCTGGCCGAGGCTCTGGACTCTGGCGGCTCTGACATGGAGATGGAACGAAGCATCGTCCAGGAGCATTCAGCTCAACACAGGGCCAAGATGTGGAAGGTGAGACACCGACACGAGTCACTGTGCACATGCAGAAATGGTCAAAATCAGGGTCGATCACGTGATTTGCAACTGATCGGGATCGGATGTTTTTAAATGTAACGCTTCGCCGTAAATATGACACAGTTGACAGCAGGCGGGGAGTCGGCCTAACGCTCTAACGTTAGCAGCAGTGAGCTGGTCGCCATCAGGCTAACGCAGAGGGCAGCAGTCACTTGTAATGTGCAAACTGGGCAGGAAGGAGAAATCTGTGTTTCACACTACCAATATGATCCGCCATGTGAAAAACAAACACCCTGCACAGCACTCCGAGTTCACTGCAGCGACTCAGGCAAAGACACTGAGCCAACCGACACTGACAGACTTTGAAAAATAAAGAGAAACTGCCCGAGGACAGCGAGAAGGCCAAAAAGATCTTTTTTTCTAGTGACTTCTCTTATTGTGTTGCCTATACATCCATTACCTAAATACAAAGATAATAATAAATTCATCATTATTAAATATCAGCTATATTCATGATGTCATGCCTTGCTTAAGGAAAATGCTTAATGTCTTAAAATGCCTCAGATAACATTAGCCTGATGTGTTTGACCATTTTAAGTAGGCAAAGTTACATAACCCTAACCGTAACCCACCAT
Source organism: Naso thynnoides (assembly GCA_029783665.1). Classification (NCBI taxonomy): domain Eukaryota; kingdom Metazoa; phylum Chordata; class Actinopteri; order Acanthuriformes; family Acanthuridae; genus Naso; species Naso thynnoides. The sequence continues at coordinate 27,389,996 of JAQLOL010000020.1, forward strand.
GAGGTGAAAAGATAAATTTTATTTTGAACATACACGATTTTATTAATGCTGTTTAACAATACTGCCATAAATAATAAGACAGAAGCTGCAGGCTGCATAAGATCTGGCCTTGTGCCGTGATTGGCCCCCCTGGGCCAGACTTCGGACACATCAGATGTAAAGAATCAATGTTCAGTCTGTGATGTATATTGACTTAAGTAACCGCGCGGGTGCATTTAAATGCACTGAGTGCAATATAATGTCAGCTGTCACTGACTGTTGATTGAACATTGTCACTTACTGTCATTTGTTTGCCTGTGGATAATTCACACAGGAATTATTTTAGTCCATCAGCCTTTTTTGCTATTTACTATTTTAATAGTTGCATTTTTGATTTTTTCTTTTATTCTTATTTTTTGTTGTATTATGTTCATTGCACTGTGAATAGTAACACAAAATTACAAGACATTAATGTTTGTATTACCATTTTTCAGTTTGCACAGTGTTTCATGGCAGCTACAGTTTCTGAACATATCATCAATCACTCTTCTTTCTCCTCCTTGCCACTGCAGGGGGGCTGTTACATTCATAAAAGAAGTAAATTTTTGCCAAGACTGACATACCAAGTTTCATGGGTTTTTGAGTGTGTTAAACCCCCCAAAAGCCAAATTATTTTTAGAAAGAAGACTGATCCTTGTGTGCTCAACCCTACAAAAAAACAGAAAACAAAAAACAAAAGTTCAGCCTCTTCAGGACTTAAACCCCAAACACGCAATGCTACAAGGTCAACATTTTTTTCTAACTGCCACAACTACACACGGGAATGAGGTGAACAGACAGAAAAAAGAGAAAATAGGAGAAAGTTAATACTCACACTTACCAACTGCAACACATCCTCATCTTTTGACATAATACAGAGCTCCAAAATGTTCCCACTACAAAACAAACAAACATCAAAACATACAAAGTAAGGACTCACGTGTTTTCATTAGAGATAATTTTCTAAACAGTAATCTCATACCTGTTTTGGATGAGCGAAATTACTTGAGAGTAGGTTTTTCCCAGAATGCTCTCCCCATTTACCTTCACCAGCCTGTCCCCTGTAAACACACACACACACACAGACAATCACACACACAGTATACTACTGTATTACTACTGCATAATAGTTGAATCTTTTCTTCAGTAAACTGTCTTGTCTCTCTATTCAACTTTAGTGTCTTTTTGGAGAATATTAACAGTATGAACATTTGGATTAAGCCATATTTTAGTCAGACAGATGGACAACCTACTAACGGGACAGTTTTGGTAACTGCAGCCAGCATCATCATGACAAATGTGGAGAAGCTGAACTTCCAGTGACTGGAAGCAGGTTGTTTAGTATTTACTGTACGTTGTCACAATATCTCCAGAGCTTTTAGTTATCAAGCTCTCCAGTCCCCCTACTGGGCAACCACTGCAGATCCAGTGCGGCAGGGAGTTTCTTCTCCAGTGGAGTAATCCACCGTGTGCCAACCCTCCCCTTGTTCTTATTTTGCCCTGTGTGTATTCATTTGCTGACATAAAAAAGACTCTTGGAAACTTTCACAGGAGTTTTTCCCTGCCGCTGTCGCGTATGCCTGCTTTGGAGGGTTCTGTTGGTTTCTCTTCCTGTGAAAGTGCTTTGAAATGTCTGTAGTGATTAAGAGCTTTACAAATAAAGATTGATTGACTTTGCCCCGCAAAACCAGGAAGCTATTGTGGAATCATGGCTTACGGATCAAGACCTGGATGCAGAATTGTCCCTGGACAGGTTCGGCGCGCTGGTCTGCCTCGATCATGACGCAAGTGTCACTGGCAAATCACAGGGTGGAGGGATGTGTCTCTACCTAAATGAGCAGTGGTGCAAAAATGTTCTTGTCAGGGAAAGTCTTCGCACTAAAGATGTTGAACTGTTGGCTGTGTCTCCACAACCCCCCTATCTGCCCTGGGAATTTCTGATTTTGGGCTGATCATAACTGCGTGCAACTCAACCCTGTGTATCACACTGTTCTGAGGAAAGGCATAGTCCTCACAAAGCAGTCCAGGTTTTGGACTGATGATGCTATTATGCATTTACAGGGTCCCTTTGACTGCACAGACATATGGGACATATTTAAAGAGACCTCTTCGGATATTGATGAGCTGACTGATATCATTAGCAGCTATGTGACCTTCTGCAAAGACAACATGATTGCTAAAAAGACTTAATTTTTTTTAAGCACTATTTGGGGGTGTTTCTGCACTATTCAGTGTATATACATTCCTTTGTCACAATTTATTCATTGTCCTTGCTTTTATTAATTATGTGGTTGAGTCTCTTTGTAAGGCTGACCACTGTTGTTGATTCCTAACTCATTGTACTCAGGTATGTGTTATTTTATGTTTGTTTTTGTATTTGCTGCAAAACCAATTGCCCCCCTGGGGACATAAATAAAGTTGAAGTTGAGGTTGAGGTTAAAGCTCCTCTCCTGTGGAACAATCTTCCAGTCTCAGTCTGGGAGGTCAACACCATCTCAACATTTGAGAGCAGACTTCAAACTTTCCTCTTTGATAAAGCTTATAGTTAGGGCTGGCTCAGGCTCGCCTCGACCCGCTCCTAGAAATGCTGCAATAAGGCTGAGGCAGCTGGGGGACTTCAACGACACACTGAGCTCCTCTCTTTCTTCATCTCTCCCCATTTATTTATGATCCATAAATTCCTGTTACTAACTTGATTCCTTCCCCGGAGTCTTTCTGCTTTGTCATCCTGAAGATTTCCGTGGACTGCGGCCACACTTGGATCGCTGATTATTATTATTATTATTGTTATAGTAGTTTGGAAGCGCGGCACTTATTATTAACATCGTTAATATGACCGTTATGGTCCTACAGTCCGATCTACACAATATAAAGAGTAAAAAA
>JAQLOL010000020.1:27396540-27411872 GCA_029783665.1 Naso thynnoides
TTTACCAGCTTGCTCCGCTGGTAGGGTTAGGTTACTGCTCTGATTGGTCGTAGTGCTACCCTATTATGTGCAGAGGCCGTTTGAAAGACGGCGCTCATCCCGCCCCTTGGATTGAGCGGAGGTCTATCGCTCGTTGCCAGACTATACATTTTAATGTTATAGTATGGTTTGCCAGGCTACAGTGTATAGCCTTATAAAATGGAACTAGCGAGTATGCTTTCACAGGGAGTTTGCCCCTGTTGTCTTGAATTCAGCAGCCCTGGCTGACTCTTCATCTTGTGGCTTCAGATGACAGTAAGCTGGAGGTGGCTGGATGGACCATGGAGATGACGCATGGGATTCGCTATACATGGGTGTTGTTGCACACTTCAAAGCGTGAAGTATAGGCAGGATGTTCTCGAGTGTCCGCCAGTTGTAGTTGGTCAGTTCAAGGGTTCCACCTTGTGGGGCTGTATTGGATCAGTCTGTGGACTTTGACAGTGGTCTTCAAATACCAGTGAGGAAAGAAATGATCAGTGATAGTAACATTCAACTGTGTGGTGCTGTCCACGACACTGCAGTAATAGTCCTTACCGACATGCTGCAAATCAGCCCTCAATTAGTGGGGTAGTGAAATATTACTCAAATAATGACATCAATGATGAGTACTTGAGTACTGAAGTAATGGTACCCATCTCTAGTAAACACAACCAGAATCAGGCTCTGACAGACGTAGGCTACACTTACCCTTGGTCCCCTGGTCCAGCTGATCTTGTTGTCAGGTACAGTATAATGTCTTGTTCATTTTGTATGTTATAGATGTTTAATTCTCGTTTCTGTAAATTGTATGACAAAGGTGTGAAGTCCAGAAACCAAAAACGCTGGCTGGTTTGGCTGGCAGGGTGAGGTGGTGTGGTGAAGGCTCCCTGTGGCCCAAGACAAAGAAGCTGCTGCTACTGGCACAAGGGAAGCATGGAGTCCGCACAGAGCAGAAAACACACAAGCGCTGCATTCAAAACGGTCCCCTATCATGGAAAAAGTACGCTATTTAATATTTTTGCCATTTTGTAGTAGTGTTCAAATTCCCAGCGGTTAATTTCCTTTACCATTTGCTTGTGTTAGTTAGCATGTTAGCTAATAGAGGTTGTTTGGCGAATCAACCAAAATGATCTTATTAGATGCCTGAGGAGAGCTGAAATTTGCCTCCGTCTGTGCCTAGAAGCTAAAGCTTCACCAAAACATTCAGAAGAATTATATTGTAACAGCTTTAGCCATTGATTGCTAAATTAGTCACCAGTTCGTGAACGAACTAGCATTAGCTTGTGTGTTTGTAAACTAAATTAATTATGGGCTGTTACAGGTTGTGATCGGGACACAGGACCATAGTTGACAAAACCAAACTTCCACATCATTGAAATTTTAACAATTTATTTGGGATTTAACATTGAAAAAATTAACATGCAACATCAGCACAACCACCACACATTTCAGTGCTGTACTCTTGAGTGCACGGTTTGTTTACATGATGCTGGACGTGTCGCACAAATATCTGGCACATTTACTGACTCAGCCGCACACACACACACACACACACACACACACACACACACACACACAGGTTTGCCTAACCCAAACCTTAACCAGTTTATGTCGTAACCTAACCTTAGTTCAAACTTTACCCCTACACTGAACCAGGACTTCAGAAATCAGGTCATGCTGTATTAGGATCGGTCTTTGGACCCCATGAGGACTACTGGTCCTCACACGGTCAGTGTTTATGATAGAAGAGGTCCTAAATAGGTAACAAAACCAGTACGCACGCACACACACACACACACACACACCATGTGTCAGCTAGCCTGTAAGATGAGACAACCGGCCGCAGAAGCTACAGGTTCATATCACAATGAAAAAAGAGACAACAGGAAGCGTTCAGTTGTGTTGCCTGCATATGTGATTTTTTTTTCAAATTTATTGTATTTGTTGGATATTACTGTTGTTGGATGCAGTCAGTCTGAAATAAACCTCAAACCTTCTGTTTACATCTTTAAACATGTTAAAAAGAAAACATCTGCATGAAGAAACAAGTTTGAAAATTAGCCTCATGCTGAAATATTTCCAATATTTACTTTACACGTGACTGAGGAAACTACCAAGACAACATGAAAGAATGTCGAACACAAGTGTGCATCTAAAATAAGAGTAAACGGGCGCCCGGTGGCTCAGGTGGTAGAGCAGGTATCCCATATACAGAGGCTTTAACCTCACCACAGCGGACCCGGGTTCGATTCCACCCGTGGCCCTTTGCTGCATGTCCTTCCCCCTCTCTGTCCTCTGTTTCCTGTCCACTCTTCAGCTGGTCTGTCAGAGAAATAAAGGCCCAAAAAGCCCAAAAAACATCTTTAAAAAAAGAGTAAATTAAATATGTGCTGTACATGAGTGGACACAGAAGACAGGGAAGAGAAGAAAAAGCGCAGACAGAAGTCTGTCTAATGTGATTCTGGTGTGATCTTTAAACCTCATTAAAGCATGTAAATGGGACAATGCCATGCATGTGGGAGAGGCACGGCCATCACAAAATGTCATCTCTGTTTACTGCAGCCAAGCCAATGCACAATTAATACCAATGACATTTCATTGTCTTCCTCCATGACATCAACGGATATTACTCCTCAAAGTTTGCACACTCCTGAATACTCAATATGAGCAGAGCTGCAGATCACGAGGCTTCTCGTCGTGACGCTACGTGGCTGCTTTTTTGTTCTATGCCGAAATGTGCGAGCTTGTTACATTTCCCCTGCTGGTGCAGCACTCTGTTTTAAAGAGCGGCATGTACTGAAAAAGCAACAGGAAAAAGTTTGAAACTTCTCCACTAAATCTAAACTGAAGAGTCCTGAAACAAGCGTCTGGAGATGTCTCACAACAGATGGACAACGCCAAAGAAAACCGAGGCCAGTGTGGTGATCCTTCTGCTGAAGGAGCACTTTGGATCAACGTCGAGCGCTCCAATTAACAGAGCGTTCTGGGGCAAGCGGGCGGCTGCCTCGCTAAACTGGACTTAAAGCTCAAGCTGGCAATTTGCACTTACAAACGCTAATGAGAGGGGCTAAGTGCATTCGCACTGCTTTTTTTAGGCAATGCTGGCATCACTGATTATTTTAAATAAATGTCCTAGAAGACACTTTAATCCCATTTGAAGTGATTGGTTGATTGATAAACTTCAGTCATAGTTTAAAAAAAAACACTGAGCTCAGGGGCATAATTACAGCAGACACGTTGAAACAGCTTTCAGATAAAAGCTGCTAAACATCCCATAAATCACACGGTGTGTTTGCCAAAAGGAAATGATCAGAAACTCAGAGGGAACAAAGAAAATTCTCCAAACTGTAAATGTGTGTGTAAATGTGCACCACAAAATCCTTTTGGCTCAGTGTTTTTGCAATCAACATACAGTAAATTAAAGCATTTTAAATTTGGTACAAGGTGAAAATAACAAAAGACGTGCAAACTGTCATTCTTTGCTAAAAAGCATTATTTTACATTTCACATTTTCACAGTGAAAGAATCGCTCGGCAAAGCCCTCATGATTTTTTCTTTAGTTCCTCTTGTTAATTTTAACTTCTTTGCTCTCAGTCGATCTCTGCTGTGTGTATTCTGTCTCTTGTTATTGTCCTATTATGTGTTTTTTCTGTGCAATAAATAAGATATTAATAAAACAAAAAATAAAAAGTGGGACTAAGGAAAACAAAACGACCTAAGTCATGAATCAATGAAGACTGACAGAAATTCAATTATCATTCATACTGATTATTCATCATTTTCAGCCTTCTGCCCTTCAAAAAACAAACAAACAAACAAACATCAACCCTTTTTGGCTCGGGCCTCTTATGTTACGTGAGGATCTGCTGCATTTGTGTCATTCATAGAACTGTCAACAGAGTAGATTTCAGTTGGATATGAATCTGAAAATTTGGAATTTTTTTCTTATCAGTTTGATCACAAACGTTTTTGATTTGATGTGAGACAGTCCGACAGTCAGGCAGCAGCATCTTCTCATTCATTCTTATCAGCAGCTGCAGCTGCTATATTAACAGTTAATAAAATAATATAATGCATTAAACTGCATTTTTCTTTTCTTTGGAAGAGTTGCTGGTTTGGCATGAATCAAATGGCTAAATGTTCACCTCAGTGTGTAAAGTATCTTGCCGTCGTTCCAGATGCGGAGCAGCTGGTTGGGCATTGTGATCCAGTGGGAATCTGCAGTCTTGGAGTTTCTGAAGATGGTGTCCGGCAGCCAAATGAGTCCCACCATGTTGCTGTTTAAAGTCAGCTTCTTCATGGTGCTGTTGTATCTGAGTCTGCTGTCTGTCCACGTCTGGGCGAAGATGATGTCGATCTGGTATTCCTGAAAGAGAACATCACAAGACATGGATGATGCCACAGTCACACGCAAACACTGTTCTGTGTCCTCAGTGAAAGAGAGACAATAAGCAGCTTCACCTCTGAGCCACATTTTCATTTTAAATGACGCTCAACAGAAGGATGAGGATGTGTTTCAGGTATGGCTCGCAGATAAAGACCAATATTTTATCAGTAAAGTGAGGTTAGACGAGACATCGACTTCGATTGTGGACATCGTCATTCGGTGAGGTTTTAAAATGTACGTCATGGACCGACCCTTGAGATGAAGACAGTGACACAGCGTATGTGTTGTCTTCTTCAGGTTTTTAGGACTGCATGACAGTAAAGTAACGTCATTTTCTGGACTCAACAGACTGTTCTAGCCGTTCATGTATTTGCCTTCGCCCACTCAGACTGACCACTTCTTACCAGAGGTCTCATCATGTTTGTATTTGTGCGCCAACAGTCATTAGCGATTGACCCATGTGAGATTTTTGGGACCCATTAGGGAGCAAAAAAATTGTGATATCCAATATATTGGCCGATGTTTCATATCAAATATCTGCTGAATGTGGTTATGAAATACTTGTGACAAAGACACGTCACAGTGGCAGAATGTCTCACATTTGAGCAACTTCCAACATCAGCAAACACGTCACGTGTTAATAAAGAGGTCGATAATTCTGGCAAACCGATAAATCAGTCGGGCCCTCAGCCCACCCCTACAGTATTAAAGAGGCTTTTAGGGAAGAAAAAGCAGAATTGGGTTTCGTGCATGATGTTCAGCACTGTAGTAAAATCTCAAATGAGCCTTTTGACCAGTAAACATTTAGCACTGTCTGCGGGAAATGCCCAGATATGCTGCATGTGGTGTGATGCTTCTTCACTGCCCCTCTGTGCACTAAATGTCAGTCATCACTTTCACCAGCAGGAGCATTCATCATTCGACTCCTTCATGGCCCGAACGTGGAGCATGATTTGCTTAACCTCCGATCACGCTGACAGGAAACTCTCCTGAGCTGAATGCATCGGCCTGCGCTCTGAAGCGCTCTGACGCTCCTGTCAGCGACTCGGCGCTTCTTGTATTAAGTATTAAAAATCATCATTTCAAACACGGTTCATGTCGAGTTAATACGCACACGGCAGATCTGGAGAGCGTGCAGTCAATCAACTGCTGATGGACAGGCCAACCCCAGAGTGTTTTTTCAATATGAACATTGATATTTATTCACACACGTTTCAATGGTTTTCCAGTGAGACACCCTCACAGGTGAGACACTCACAGGTGTGTCCTTAGTTGGCACTAGTGGTGATTTTAGCACCTTAAGGTGTGAAGCTTAAACAGTGAAAAGTCCGTTTATGTTGGTCACACTTATTTCCCAGGAGTTAACATACACTCTCAACATACATCCTGGTATAGTTTTACATGATGCAGACACATGATTTCACCTGGAAATCGTCCAATCAGCTGCAGGGTAACAGCCATCGCTGATGTCAGATACTGACAGTGTGTTGTCCTTCAGTCAACCTGCAGCAAGATTTTGACCAGAAACTCTGTTTTTACAAGAGATACTCACAGGTCCTTTTATTGCAAGTCCAAGTCAAGTTTCAAGTTCACACACTCACGCACGCACACACAAGCATGCACACACACACAAGCATGCACACACACACACATGAAACAGGGAGTGTTTACATCCATGATCACTCAAAAATGAGTGGAACTTGGACTATCGTTTAAAATACTGAACATATCTGACAGATTATTGGAAATGTGAGGGACTGAATCTATCATTTTAAAACACGTCCGTTAAAAAATGATGCAGTTAGTCGTGACTCGTTCCTCCGTTGCTTGGCTTCACAGAGACGCTCAGACAAAGCCAACAATCTCTCCAGCAGCAGAATTAGGAGGGTTTCTTTAGCAACAATACATAATGAAATTAATAACAGAGTGCACTCCTCTGGCAGCCCACACCTTTTTCATTCTGCTGCCAATGCCTGGAATGCATTTGACCTTTTGCCCAGTCTCTACACCAGTTTGAATAGCTCCCAATTAGAATGAAGTCTGTAATCAAGAGGACCACTGGGTGCTCATGACCTTTAATGGCACGGTGCTGCTCAGGGGATTTGAAATAAGTGAGAGTTATCCGCCTTTAATGACCAGTGGAGGAAAAGTGCTGCAAATCAAATGAAAAGATACGAGTGACGTGAGCTGAAGCAGTTGCATGTGGAAACAGTGTGCAGCAGATGGAGGGCAAATCTCTGATAACACATCGAAATGTCCAGCTTTGTAATCTCTTTTATAATTTCACATTAGAAGGAAATTATAAGTGTGCTTGAAGAGAACTGATGCAACTTCCCCTCCTGGCTGCTTGCAGCTGCTTTCAGCCACTAAAGCAGGAGTGGCTGTGAGGAAAATGGGTCTTTTACCTCAACTGCCTCAGTGGGCTATAAAATCAAGGCTAGCTGTAAAGTAGAACAGACACTACATGATCAATTCGTTTAAATGTAAGTAAAGAACATGCACACCTGTTCGATGCCTCACAATGCACTGAAATACAGCCAGTACTCTTCATCTGAACCTTGTTTTAGTGGCAGGAGACTGATGTGCACTTACAGAAGTTCCTGATCAGTTTGACTCTGTGTGTGTTTGAGTCCCTTTCACACAGCCGGCTTCTTCTTTTCCCCTCCTCGCCGTCTGCATTAAAGTAGTGGAGGCAGATTGAGGGGTCAGTTTGGATGCGTGTCTGGAGGAAGTATCAGAGCCACATCAGAGGCGAGCTGGAGTTTGTGTAGATGGGTAAGCCAGCTGGCTGCGTCAGGGGCATTTACTTTAACAGAGGAAAGATTAAACTTGAAGGAATTTCACAGAGTTACGACAGAATGGACATTTGTGACTGTTTCGTATTATTTTCTGAGTTTTTCTCCCCTTTTTAGGCAGTGTAATGACTTCTTTAATTGTTTGCCGTTAGGATGTGACTATGTAGCCGACAGGGAACACGAAAGCATAAACAATCAGAAAAAATCCATTACTGCAAAACAAGTTTTATTTTTTGTATGAACCGTTCTCTCAGTCAAACTCACCCAGCATGTGAAATGTCCCACCGGAGGAGGGAGGACGAGGTAATACACTCGAGCAGGTATTTTCTAACATTAAGCTGTGCCCACTCCAAATCTGGACCTGTGAGACCACCTGGCATGGCTCCTCACCCCAGCCCTCACTCCCCCCACAAAGCCCTCCGTTCAAACCGTCACAGCCTGAGGGAGCGCGCCGTCTAAACAGAGAGAGGCCCCGAGCAGCGGAGGCGACCAATGAGGAGGCCAGAAGACAGGGATCATGTTCATCATGTTTATTTCTGCAGCAACATGTTCACCATCACACCGAGCATCGACAACCTTCACACACAGAATGACTCTAATCATCCACTTTTGCCCGAACACCCTGACAAGGAGGAAGAGGACCGGCAGAGGTAAGCTTGTGTTTACACACAGAAAAGACAATTAACCCACAAAAATACACTTTGCTTGCAATTACATTTTGCAGTCTTACTTCATACTTTAACTACAGTCGACCACTGCAAGGAATTATAAGTTAATGCACATTTCTACTTATTTCCCAGGTGAACACCGAGGTGGAACAGCTGGGCATCGTCCCTGTGACCGTGTGCTCAGCAAACTGCTGGCAAAGAAACATTAACAAAGCAAAGAATTCAATAAAGCTTTTAAAAAATGTGCGTTTGTGTCATTTAACTCATACATGCCAAATGTGTGCTTTTTAAACTCATCACCACACTTAACATTTTCAATTCACTTTAGTTAATCATTTTAGCATTTTAGAACTGAAAAATGCAACAAGTAACGGCGCTACGTCAACTGAACGGGCCTTATGTGAAAATCTGGATTTCCAGGTTTCTACAGAAGCCCAGGAAGAACAAAACAAACACTGGCTGTAAAGAGGCCTTTGGTTTTGATCAGAAGCTTCTCTGCCGCCGTAGGCTCTCCAACACCCTCGGAAGGAGAGAGTGAGGCGAAGGAAACATGACCAAATGCAGATTTACTGTCAGAGGGACAATCATGACTCACATCAAAATAATATTTGTGTTTGTCTGCAGAAGTGTTTTCCTAAAATAATGAGACAGGAAGTGGTAGAAATGTCTTTAAATTAACTGTAGCATCAGTGCTAACTAGCTTGCTGACAGTCTGTTAGTGTTGTCCCTGAGTCAAACTTATTTTAAATTATTATTTTTTATAAATACTCTTTTTCTTCTACACATCTTATCTGCAATTATAATGAATGTTATTCAAATATCACACAGTTTAAGAAGTATTTAGAAGGTCTATTGAAACTGGGTCACCTGTGCACTGTGGTAGAAATGTGCAGTTATTTTTTCAGATTGGGGCCTTATGGCGAGAAAAGAGAGGAAAGGTGTTTTTTGCTCAAAGAGAAGAGAATATTATGTCCATTGTTGAGTTTTTGGCCCAGGAGGAAGCGGGAGAACTCGGCCCATGGAAGTCTGAGGGAAGATCAACAACATTCATGGTAACATATGTCCTGTTTTGGAACGATGCTAATCAGCAAAGTGTTCCTGCTGCCTCGTGTTTACTTCCTTCAACAGCCAGCACGACTTCTGTGATGTCCAACATCACGTTTTACCTGGAGGACTTTAAACTGTCATGTGTTTTGTGTCTCTGAAGGACATTTCTGTGTAAAGCTGACTGAAGCTCACGTCTTATATATATATAACACAAAGACTATTAAACTTAAAGGTAGAATCAGTCGGATTTGTCCGAGCTGTTCCCAGAACGTCAAATATCAACATTTTGGGTTGAAGACGCGTCCTGAGCCAAAAGACAAAAGCATTCAGACTGAAGTAACGAGCCTGTTTGGAAAATGGAACGAGGAGAAAATTCACATATTTGTGTTTAAATGGAGAGAGGAAAAGCAATAACTGTCAAAGAAATAAATACTCAAGTAAAGACAGCTGAAAAATCTACTCATGTACAGTAATGAAGTATTTGTACTTTGTTACTCCCCACCCTGGAGTACGAGGCTGTCGGTAAAATGTGATATCTTTTGAAGGTTTGAAGTTGTCTATAGCACCTTTAACAGTTAGAGCATTAACATTTCAATATTCTGGTCAAACATAAAATTTCTCTGGCAATGTTTTTCTTTTTAAGTGAGTTTATTTTCAGATTCCTGTCATGGTCGCTGCAGCTGATGCTGTAAACTAGAGCGAAACATTCAGCTAGACCCCCCCCTCTGTCACGCTGGCATTTTATGATCATACAGAAAATACCATTCAGCACACACTGTCAGTGTTGTGCTGTGAGACGTCTCGCCGTGTTCCTTTGCCGGCTTCAAGTGTCTCCTCCTGTCCTCACAGAGGCGGCTAAGGTTGCTGAGAGGCAGGAGACGGACCTGAACGCCTCACACGGCGTGAGTGTTTGGCACACATGCAGTGTGCTCGGGCTGCAGATCCCCACAATTCATTACTTGGTTGTAAGTGCAGGTTTCCGACGAGCTCCTCCACTGTGACAGAACACGACAGAGGTGTAACCGTCCTCGTTTTCATCGTATTTCTGAATAACACAGACTGCATACTGAGCGGCTCACTCACATCTTTTCACTTTGCAGAGCCCTGCGTTTGTCCAAAGCTTCACTTTTACGTAAAGAGTAACCAGCCCACGCTGTGTTGGTTTTCCCTCCGCAGTGTAACCACATGCAGGTAAGGTAAATGCCCAAAGGACGTACACGGCTGTTGCCCAGTGCATGCTGGGAAAGGCCTTTAGCCTGTTTAGAAAGTGAATGAAGGGAGTTTGTTAACTTCAGCCTCTCAATGCTCCTCACCAACTGAACGCTCATTATTGTTGTGTATTATTTATGTTTCACAGTTCAGTTAGTTTAATCAACACAACTGTCCGACATAATTTGTTCTCTTCTACTCTGTAGTTAATGTCCTCTACTCTGCATATTCCTCATCCTATCAAACACAAAACTATGATGGTTATAAATCGCCTTTTTTCTGCCTTTTGTTTGTTTGTTTGATTTTACACAAGCACAGATTTTCTAGCTCGAGTAACTGCAGGACGACAGCGAGGGTCAAGACAAATCCAGGTTTACACAGACGCTGGGCTCTCGTTCCTCTGAGTCTCAGGTGTAAACATCAGTTTTACTTATTAAAACATCCATTCATCCTTCATTTGTATCCACTTATTCTCTGCAGGGTCACAGGAGGGATGAGACGATCCCAGACGAGTTTGGGAGATTGCTGGGTTCATGGGAGATCGGTCTATTAAAACATGTATTGACAAATAATGTATCATGTAATGATGTCATGGAGGCACTGTTTCAAAGTGATGGTTACCCTCTATCTGTGCATATATGTTACTTATTAGCTCCAAGAAGCAAAATAGGGCGAGACTGATATGAGATTTTGGGGGCCAAAACCTATTTTAGGGGGCAAGGAAATTCAGATATCCGACTCATCAGTCGATAGAATTCCTATAGAACATTTATTGAACGTGCTGATCAAGTCCTTGTGACAGAGATGTGTGATGGAGGCAGGATATCTGACATCTGAACAAACTTTTTTCCAAACATCAGAGCGCTGAACAGTACACACTTCACTCGTTAGTTAAACAGATCGCCCTCTGCTGGACAAACTATGTAACAACATCACTTTAAATGACTGGTTCAAGCATTTCTTCTGGCCTTGGAAACAGTTTTAATATTATATGAGAAAAAATAAACACTTTACTGATATTTTTGCAATATGCCAATATCGGCAATGGATAAGTTGAATACTCAACTTTTGATTGGTCAACCAATAGTGGATTTTGCGGATAACCAATAACTGGCAATAGTCTAAATCAGGGAAAAAGCTGAATACCGATTAATTGGCCAGAAGTCCAAAAAAACAAAGAAAAGGAAAGAAAAGAAAGGAAACATGCACCTTACCACAGATTTCTTGTTTACAAATGACAAAACTGAACGTGATACTTATAAAAGTACAAATAACTGAACAAGTTAAAAAAAGTGTACATCAAGATGGAGACAAACATTACACTGAATTATACAAAATTAATATTAAAATAAATGACTCTTAGTTATTTTTCTTTTCTAGAATTAAATAACCGTATCATATTTCTGTGTCAACAAAAAATAAACGACTTGTTCAATGATCGAATAACTCACGTTTTGGACATCTTGTATTTATAAATCCTGTCCAAATAATCCTTAATGCATCGGAGGGAATCAGTGAATGGTCTTTGATTGACAGCTGCTGCACGTCACGCAGTGTCCACATCACACACGCAGGCCTGCAGGTCAGGAGGAAGTGGAACTTTCTCTGCCTTTGCTGCGAAGTCAAATCCAGATACGCACGTTTTTGTTTTGCAAGACGTGTAATCTGAAATCTGCGGTCAGATTTGCTTTTTTCAGTCTTTGTTCCTCTTGTAGTTAAAATCGTTGTGATGACATCATCACGTAAGCACAATTAAGTTCGATGTTCGGCTGCTTTGTGTGAGTTGATGCGGACACACGAAACATCAGCAGCCTCTGCGTTTCGATGCTTTACTGACACGTGAGCGACAGCCCAAAATAAGAACAAGCTGCTCTCATCTGTTTATTTGTTTATTACGGATCCCCATTCGTCCTCACTGCGATGAAGACTTTTCTTCCTGGGCTCCAAGAACTCACATTTCAAACTTCAGACACAATACAATAAAATACAACCATTACAAGTAAACATAATTAGAGATAAACAAGAATGATCTGAGATGTGATGGAATTCAACCTTTAAACTGATGAAACAACCAGAACCAAACAACAAAAATTATTCCATTTTACACACTCAGACTTTCAGAAGAAAGCAGCTGACTAGAAACGGACTTCCTGGCTGAGTTCTGCTCCTCTTCATTTATTTTTGAACCTTGCTTTGTTATTTCTCATGGTTAAATGTGCTGGAAGCTTATTCCAACATGTACCTGCTCTGTACACTGTAGTCCTCTTTAGTGCATCAGTTCCTGGTGGAGGCAGAGTAAAGTGAACTCTCATCTGCTGAGGTGTGTTGATCATAAAAATATGAAGAGGCGTGCACTGCAGAGTGAAGAATGGAGCTCTTTGCTCTCTCCTCGTCTTTTCTCTCAAAAATCAATCAATCAATCAATGAACCTAACAGCCACAGTGTGCTGCTTTGAACCAGCTGAGCAGTGCGGACAGCGGAGTGACTGACGCAGAGGAAAACAGAGATATACGTGAGGACCTGAGGCTGCTGATACGGACGGTGAATGAATGTGAGGGAAGCCATTAAACCACCTTACCTCATGGTTCTTACTGCTGGAAGTGAGCGTGCGCACCAATGTGCTGCTTCTCCTCAGCTTTCTCTGTGCAGACCTTTCACACTGCTGACCGCGGCCTGTTTCTGTTTGGCTCGCCGTTAGAACGTGTTTTGCTGCTGGGCTCGGACGCTCTGAGGGACGTGAGGCCCTACGTGCAGCCTGAACCAAGCACATGTAACACAGCTACACAAAGAGTCCAGCCAAGTATCGATCAAGGCAAAATAAGGCTCTCAGCGCTGATCGATCAATGCTCCTCTGCAATCAGTGGAAGCCAGTAGTACTGGTGCTGATAGGGACTAAGCTCAAAATGTCCTGTTGGCACCGATCTATTGGCCAAACCGATTTATGGGTCGACCTTGAGTTTGATGCTCTTGGAGAAGTGCAGACCTGTGAAGGCGAACAGAGAGATAACAGCAGCTGCACATGAGAACTCATTGTTTTAAAGCCCTTGTTGTGTTTGTTCTTTGTGCCCGGTAGATGAACCAGAATCTGTTCGGCAGTAGCCTGGTGGCTCTGAAAGAAGAGGACACTGACCTGAGTCAGGCGCTGTGTCTGCTGGTGTCTGTCCCCGAGATCCTGCAAGCCAACCAGCTGCAGCAAGTCAGTAACACGCAGGTTACTCTCAGCTACACCCAATCAGGAGGCAGCAGTTAAACTTTTTCGAGTTAGCCATGCGAGTAACAAGAAAGGAGATCATGTTTAAACCTGGCAGTGGGGAACTTTATCACTTTTCTCGGCATTGTGTGAACTCATTTGTCCCCAATGTTACAGATTTATTTGTCAAAGTCCAGCAATGCAGGTTAACATCAAAACGATGCATTTTACTTCCAGGATGGCGTGCGCTTCTTTGTGGTGGACTGTCGGCCTGCAGAGCAGTACAACTCTGGACACCTGTCCACAGCCTTCCACCTGGACTCGGACCTGGTGAGCGCAGCCAGTGTGGTTGTTCAAACATGTGGGCTAAATGAATGCGTGTGGAATATTAAACATGTTGTCTTCTCTTCTCTCAGATGCTCCAGAACCCCTCTGAGTTTGCGCTCTCTGTGAAGTCCCTCTTGGAGACTCAGAAGCAGTCTCTGGAGTCCGGCTCCATCGCCAGCGGAGAGCACCTGTGCTTCATGGGCAGTGGGAGGGAGGAGGAGGACATGTACATGAACATGGTGCTGGCACATTTCCTGCAGGTGAGGGACACGAAAGGAGATGGACAAGAAGGAAACTGAGGGGAAACAAACTGATACGTGACCTGTGTTTTCCAGTTTTGTGTTCTTTGCCAGCACTTTGTCTAATTAAAGGTGTTCTGTTACAGAAAAACAAAGAATACGTCAGCATTGCTAAAGGAGGTTTCATGGGTAAGTAGGTAATATCTCTAGAGAACGTGCGTGCATGGCCTGAAGAACGTATAAGCTCCACACGCTCACCACACATTCCAGATTATGTGTAGGGAAACAGTGAATGCATGTTTCAGTGCGTATGCATCATTTTGATAAATGGTCACACGTGCAGTTTGAATATCTGTGTGAAGTGAAGGATCACTGAGATTTGTGTGATTCCAGCCCTCCAAAAGCATCTGGTAGACATGAACGTGGAGGGTCTCGATTCTTCGTACGTCCACTGGATTGTCAGCACGTCGGGATCTCACAGCAGCCTCAGCTCCCCTGATGTAAGAGCTGCAAATGTTTGTGACTGCATCTAGTTTGACTTGAAGAATATCACTGAAGCATTAGGTTGTCTTCAGCTCCACGTTTGACACATTTTGAACTTATTTGTATTTCTTTTCTTATCCTCCCTTTTCTGATGCAGGGAGAGTCACTAAGTAGCCCTGGAGACAGCAAAGGCGTCAAGTCTTTGGTCAACAAAATGACATTTGCTCTCAAGTCAAAGTCAGTAAACGTGAAGGAGAAAATGATCAGTTTCATCGAGAATACCTCCACCCCTGTGGAAAGGTGAGGTTCACATTCCCTTACTCTGTGATCCCACACTACAGCTCACGTCTTGATCTTTAGGCAAGATTATATAAAGTTTCACTTTCAAATATAAGATTCCTCTCACAAGCACACCATGAAGTCACGTTGTCAAAAAGCAAATGCTGCAAGTGGTTTCTCAGTTCACAATAACTTCCACCAAAATTGGGTCAGTAATCACAAACATTTATTCCATGCTGCTACTGCTGCTTTATTTGGGTTCAAAGGGAAAGTTCTCCCAAAAAAGAAAATTCAGTCATGATCTCCCTCATGCTGATGGAAGGTTGGCTCAAGTTTTCTAGCTCACAAAACTCTGCTGGAGTTGACAGGAAAAAGGCGTCGCAGTAATCTCACAAACGGTAAAAGTGAAGGATGACCAGGATTCAAACATTCTTAGTAAAACCATAAAATTCCTCCATTCTGCTCGTCTGAAGTAATCCGAGTGTCCTGAAGCCTGGAAATGTTGAGTTGTTCTGAAAAAGGTCATTCACTACGTTTACATGGACACAGTATTCCAGCTTTGGCCCTTATTCCGAAAAAGACAACATTCGGAATCAGCTGTTTACATGACAGGTGAAGATGAACATTCCACCATCATTCCCGTTAGCACGCAGCTGTGCACACCACCTTCTTGAAGAGGTCAGCGTTGCA
>JAQLOL010000020.1:27416195-27429235 GCA_029783665.1 Naso thynnoides
GGCTCCTCCTATGCTCACCAGTGAACACCAGTTATCACTGTTTAACAGCAGACAAACATTAAATACAGGAAACATTAACACACAGCTTCGTGCCGTTGCACAACAGTCAGATGCATTCAAGTCACGATGCTAGGCTAAGCTAATCTTAGCTTTATATCGGTATGTAGGCACACTATATTTTCTCACTCCTAAGTTAGTAAGAGAGCATGTGAGCGTGCTTCCAAAGTGCTCAGACATTCCTCTAACACACTGACGTCCTCTGGGGGGAAAAAGGCTGATGTGCACATTCATAGATTTTCTTGGAAGATAAAGAGCCGCAGGCTTAATTAGACCTGCTTTATTTATCCAAGGAAATTAAATCAGATGTTTACCAATTATTATGTTTATTGTTTCTGGGTAGTTATTTGCTTCCTGTTTTCTTTCCTTCCCTCCCTTCAGATATTTGATACCCAACGCAGGCGACGCCACTAAGGTCATCAAGCAGCAGATCATGAAAGTCCTCGACGCCCTGGAGAGCTCATAAAGAGAGACGGCGGGGTCTCGACGGCCAGCCGTGACACAAACTGTATGAAGAGTGAAACTTTGTCCCGCTCTCCCTCAGCTGTCCTCCCTCCCGGACAGATCCACTGCAGTGTTGACTGTGAAGCCTGTGTGCTCTGTGTTTGGGACGTGAGGTCCCGCTGCTGACTGCAGGCCCGTGGGACAGGCTGTGTCATGACATATTTAGGTGCTCCGCAGTCGTCCAACCGTTCTCTTACGATACTAATTTAAACAAACATCGGTTTTACTGTATGTTTTCTTTATTACTGCTAAAACACAGGATCTCATTTCAGTGCAGTTCCACTCTGTCGACTCCCCTCTGGCCTTAAGGTAGCGAACTGACCGACCTGCTCTTCTGACCCGTCTGTTTGTGTCCAACAGCACTGAAGCACAGTCGTGTCGCTTCATTAACTTTTCGGTGGTGTTGACAGAAGGTTTCGGTATCGTTGTTCTGATGAGGAAGTGAGAGTGAGTCAGTGAGCTCAAACATCACGATGCACGTCCTCCCCGCCTGGAATGAGCAGTGCTGACACACGAGGCAGGTTTTCTACATGACAGCTCTTTAAGATAACTTTCATTTTCCTGGCAGCCTTAAACAAGGATTATTTGAGGATGTTTTTAAATATGTGATGTAGTAAATTCTGCGTAAACTGCTCTTTATCAGCACAGACCTTTGCATTATCATTATGAAAGTATATCCTGATAGAATATGCAGTGAAATGTTTGCCAGCTTCTAAACCAGCTCCCCTGTCTTTGTAGTTTTACAGAGTTTGTGGGAGATAATTTATTCTCTGCTTTCACGTTGTTGGAGAATGAACGTTGTCGGGCAGCAGAGTGACGTGACTCTCAGGAAGCAGCGTTCACAGCTCCTCTGGGCTACACGAGTGTCACAACCCCAGGTTTTGGTTTTGTACTTATGAAGAGTCTGAGCAGCTCAGTGCTTTCATTCTCATCCAGATTCAGTTTGTGAATTATTTTCCAGCTGATCCTAAAAGTCGTTTGGCGATGTCAGCATCTGGAGGGCTGTCGCTGTAGGTGAAGCGACACCATGCTGACTCACAACGATGGTGCTTTGCACTTAAAGGCACAACTTTGAAAGGAATGAGCAGAAAATGTCTAAAAATAAAAATTAATGTGTATGTAATGTTTTTAAATTCAAGTTCTCTTCTTCTTGTGTCAGTGGAAACGAAGCAGCTTCAGCCTGGAGCCTGTGGTGTGTGACGCCGGCTTAGGTTCTGTTTCCGGCGTTGCTTTGTCGGCTTCCTTCTCTTCTGCAGAGGTGTAGTCGTGCAGGCGGCCTGGGTTTGTGGCGTCACAGCCCCTGAAGCGCTGCTGCTCCTTCATGACGGCTTCAGTCGTCAGAAGGGATGAAATAAGGGGAGAGGTCAACCGAAAAGAAAACGAGGCACATTTCAAATATCGGCAACAAAAACCAAAACCTGAAATCAAAGACTCACACATTTGGTCTTTCTTCACTCCAGTCTGTCCGGACATTCCTGTGTGTGATCCCTGATCTGTTCGAATGTTGTGATCATGTTCAGTGCTGACGTCTGATGGAGGATCTTTGCATCTCAGGATGTCACCACTCAGAATGCAGCATGTCTCAACTGTAATCTGCACCTTATACTGTTCTGCTGTTGTTTTCTAAGCTTTTCTGGTTTTAATAAATGGAGATTATTCGACTGCATCTGCATCGTTACCGTGTGAAATAAAAGGTTTGATTGTTTTTACTGTTACTTCCAAAAGAAGAAACGCTGTGACGCAGATATTCACAGTGCTGACGTGTTTTCTGTGATTGTTCTGTTTGTTTTGTTTTGTTTGTTTGTTTGTTTGTTTCACATTTTTCCAAAGTTTGACAGTGACAGTGAGTCTCTGCCAGCAGCTCAGGGTCAAATCATTCCTCATGGAAACTTAAAATTTCACTGACCTCGTCCACAACTGGCCCACAAACTGATGACTTCACTCAGATCTGATTGGCCGACAAACACCCGCCCCCTGTGACGTAACATGACCTTTGAATTTCACATTAAAAGCATTAAGGTTGCATGAGCTCTTGCGCTTGTCGTTACTCTAACCGGACAAAGTAACCGTACTTGGTGCATTTTGTCCTGATGTCGTGTTATTGTTTGTAGTTTCACCGGGACGCCATCACGTCATAAATCCGCCACGATTACAAATAAACTGCAGGGCTCTTATTTTGAAAGCCAAGAGCGACCCGGAACCACATGACCTGTCTGCGATGAGTTTGTGTAGCAACGGGAAAACTCTGCGTTCATGTCAACTTTAGCGAAGGCGATGTCCAGTAAGTACGGCCACTGTTCTTTGTTGCTGTTTATTTTCCGGAAATGACGTTACTGACGTGCGCTGACGTGCGCTGACGGTCTCTCCTCCCGACAGAGTTCCGGCTCGCTGTGGTGCAGCTGCAGGTGTCGAGCGTCAAGGCGGACAACCTGAGCCGAGCCCGGCGGCTGGTGAAGGAGGCTGCGGGAGGAGGCGGCCAGCTGGTGCTGCTGCCGGTGAGGAGGAGCAGGAGGAGGAGGAGGAGGAGGAGCAGGAGGAGGCTGCGCTCCATCACCTCACTCTTCCTGCACTTACACTTCTCTCTCTCCTGTCAGGAATGCTTCAACTCTCCGTACGGAACCGGCTTCTTCTCCACGTACGCGGAGAGGATCCCAGGAGAGTCCACGCAGGTGCTGTCAGAGGCGGCCAAGGAGAACAAGGTGTACCTGGTGGGAGGTAGGTGAGCAGCTCAGGCTGACGGTCAGTTTACATTCCACTGATTCATTCTGATGAGAATTTTACCCAAAAGTGAAACATGGAAGTTTCCAGGACTGGACTCATCATCCAGAGTCCAGCCACACTCTCTGAGGCTGTTGCTGTCCTCGGGCTGGCCTGTGGACGTGGGACCAGCTGGGTGGACAGGACACTTAGACACCAGCTGGTCCCTTAATTCTGCTCTCACAGCACTGATATACAACAAGCAAAGGCAGCAGCTCCTTCTGAGGACACAGGAGGTTCTGGGTTCAGCAGCGAGAGGACAGTTGTCCTCCTCTGACAGAAACTCCTGAGGGTCATCAGTGCACGGGGAGTCCACAGTGGACCTCCTGCCTGGTTCACTCAGACATCCAGATCTCACACTGGAGCCCAACCACCCTGAAACCCTCGAGTCTGCTAAAAAGCTGAGTGCTTTGGTAAAGACAAGAGGCCATCACCTGAAGAGCCCCTCCCACAGGTGTTGGTGGTGTGGGTGGAGGGCTTTGATGTATTGAGAACTTCCCACTGTCAGATCTTTTGCTGGAAACCAGCCCTGGTTTGGAAGCTCACACTTCCTGCAGGTCGGGGTTACTTGGAGAGGACGTTCCTCCGATCTTCATCCAGCCTCTGAAGACAGGACTGTTCAGGATCCGGCTGCACGGAGCTGAGGGTAAACTAGGTGAATCCTCTGGAGGATGGCGTGGTGCTCAGCCACAGAGCGCTTGGATTGTGCACCAAACTGCCATTAAGGCGTGCCGACGGGAGCGTCTGGAAAGTGAGTTGTTCACTTCGCCTCACATGGGGCGGGAGCAGAAAATATAACCGCTGTTGTCCAGCGTTAGCGCAGAGAGCAGCTGGAGTGTCACACCTCACTCTTCCACCAGGTGGGGACGGGCAAACCTCGCCTCTGACCCCCCGTGGAGTCCCATCACTGCACACAGCAGCACACGCTCACACCTGTGCTCCCACAGCCAAGTGTCACAAATCCATGCCAAGGAGGAAAAAACTGTAACGCCACAGGTAGAATTTCAAAAATAAGATTTCAGATTTGTCACGTTAACACTACGTTGCCTGTGTTACCTGAGCAAGCCGGGGAGGGAGGCACTTCACGAAGGAAGAACGCGCCGTGATCAAATATGCCGTGGGAGCGGAGTGTGGGGGCATCCGGCGGCCTGCAGAGGGTCTGGCGGCCTGCAGAGGGTCCGGCGGCCTGCAGAGGGTCTGGCGGCCTGCAGAGGGTCTGGCGGCCTGCAGAGGGTCTGGCGTGACGATGTTCTTGCTTCTATGTCCAGAGAGTTTGTTTTGTTTTGTTATTTTTGCACATTAAGGCTCATGATAAGGGTTTTTACGATCATGTACGATGTTCTACGGCAGTATTATGACTAACTGTGCAGTCACGGGAGCTGGAGCTTGTTGACGTCACTGATGGCTGGAAACACTGGAGGTGAATGAGTTTATCAGCTGCTTTGACAAGCCGTCGAAAAAGGTTCTTCTATGAGTCATAAAAATCAGTTAATGTTTAGTCGTGTCCTCTCCCTGAAATGCTGCTTTGGCTGCTTCAGGAAACAAACAAGCAGCTGTTTCTGGCTTATTAGCTGCTGTTCAACCTCGTGTTTTAGTGACGTTACATGAGAGGACACGGCTAAACATTCTGTAAGTGTTTCACCTTTAAAACGACCGTTTTTTAAGGATTGTCAAGCTCTTGATATGCCCCCAAGCCTCTGTTGTTCTCAGCTAGCGGTGACGTCAATAAGGAGCTCCAGCTCTCAGGACTGCATCACGGTAATGCTGCAGAACGTCATATGTGATCGTAAATATCCTTATTATAAGGCTTCATGTGCAAAACATCAGACTTCTCCTTTAATACATGATCTCAGTTTCACTAAGCAATTCATTGTCACTCCTCCGTTGTAAACGAAAAATGGACCTCGACCTTCATGAAGGAAATGCTCCGCAGACACACCTGTGATTTTCCTGATATGACACGTTTAAATGCTGTGGAAACTGCTTATGGTTCTCTGTCCAGGATTCCTGTGACTAATTAATAATATTGTGAATAACAAAAGAGAATCTTCACTCTGTTAGACCATTAAGCAGAATATATGAAACTGAGTGTCCAGTCCAGTCTCTAACGTTATTGTTGCTTTAAAGGCAAAAAGACTTTCTTATCTGGGAAGAATCTCCACATTTAAATGATGAAAAAGTTGAACCATGTGACTCTGTTGCCAGGATCCATTCCTGAGGAGGATGGTGGGAAGCTGTACAACAGCTGCACCGTGTTCGGGCCCGACGGAGAGCTGATTATTAAACACAGGAAGGTGTGGAGGCATCACTTCCCATAATTCATTTCATCTATCATGACCTCACTGAGGTTATCACAGGACATTTTCAGGATTAGAGTGTTTTTCTTTATCTTTCGACATTTCCTTTTTCTAGATTCACCTGTTTGACATCAACGTTCCGGGGAAAATCTGCTTCCAGGAGTCAGAGACACTGAGTCCGGGCAACAGTTTGTCAATGTTTGAAACACGCAAGTGACTTTTGTTTTCCTCCATATCTAAGCAGTGTCACGTGTAGAGAAGTAATGGTTCAAACATTTAACATTATGATTATTATCACAGTTACCAGTATCGTTACAATGTGCTGAAAAGTTTTCATATTACTTTGTCAGGCCACAAAAACGCTCCAAATCTGAAAAAATTAAGACATGTTTTCCAATGCAAAAGTTCAGCTGCCCTGTCCAACGAACAGAGCTCCAGTTTTTCTTTTTGAATAAGAAACGTTGTTCATCCCCAAACAAGCACCAGGAGAAACTTTTGTTTTAACGGGTCTCCTCTGTCACTCCTCCCTCAGCGTTCTGTAAAGTGGGTGTGGGGATTTGCTACGACATGAGGTTTGCAGAGCTCGCGCAGCTCTACAGCAGAAAAGGTGAGTTTGTCTGTCTGTCAGCTGTTTTTAAACGTGTACAGGACAGCTGATCGGGCTGACGTCTTGTTCTTTAGGCTGTCAGCTGCTGGTTTACCCCGGAGCCTTCAACATGACGACCAGTCCGGCCCACTGGGAGCTTCTCCAGAGAGGAAGGTCAGAGGCTCAAAAAGAGAATATTCATGAGAATGACACAAACATCTCATATAGGGGTCAATTTATGTTACACGTGTTATCATGAATGTCTGATGACGATCAGCATCAGTGCTGCTCTAAAATTCTGTCAAATGTAGCATTTTGTGTCCACCTGAACACAAAGTTCACTTATTGCACACTTCAGTCAATGGACTAGAAACAAAATTCAGTCTTATGAGATTCAGGAAAAACACATTTTGCTGCAAAGAACTCGTGGCAGAGTGACGTCACGCGCCCTGTGTGCTGTTATCCAGCTTCTCGGTTTTTTTGTTTTGCCGTGACGGTCATGTGTTCACCTTAGTTCACATGAAGCCCCTCCCTTCAGAACTGTTGGCTCCACCCCCTTTATGAAACGCGAGTGAGGAGCAGCTGAGCATGTTTTTATATGTACCCCAGGCCCGGCTAACATCACAAACTGTTCAGTAACCACATAAATGTTGTTATTTTGTGATGTGACTGAGATTCTGACCCACCTGCATCGTGGAAAGAGACAATTAGATGTTTTTCAGTTGAAATAAATTCACATTATTACTGAGGAGATGCAGCAACAGGCCCAAGCTAAGCGCTAACAGCGCTAACAGCAGCAGGTCTGGCTCAAACATGAGTAGCCTACAGATGAGTGTGAAGGCAAACATTCATTTTTCCACAAGCTGTGAAATCATCACACTGATGTTGTTATACAGTGTTGTGATATAAGCTGTTTACATCAGTTTTAGTGCTTTTGCCTGGTGGTTTTGTAACGTGCTGTGTGACGCTCAGCCTGGTAACACTCAGTGGCTTTGCAGAGCTGCGGCTCAGGTGGCACCGCACACACATCTGTTAGAAAGACTCCTCCTGTTCTTCCTCACGGGTAGAAATCACAAATGAACAGAACTTACGTGGTCAGAATATTCCTTTTATTTAATATTGCCTCATTTTCAGTAACCGGGGGTATTTGGTCTGTCGTTGAGCAGGACTCCTAACCTCAGCTGCTCCCGCGGAGCTGCTCAGTGGCTGCACATGTGGCTGAATTTGTTCGACTGCAGGTGTGAATGTGGAACTGTGTGAATCAAATGTAAGCAGGGCGTCCCTGAACAACAGAGCTCGCTCTCAGTGGAAGCCCCATTAATAAATAACGCCACTTAATAAATAAAACCACTTGAGATATATACAGTCTCCTTTAAAGATAAAAAAGGTTATAATAAAAAATAAAAACGGTTAGAATGAAATCCATAAAATGAAGTAGATGTAGAATCACAGGGCTCACTGGTGGGCCAGAAAAAACACTTTTTAAAAATTATTGCCATAAATACACCACTTGTCATAGCCAGAAACTTTAAAAACTGTTTAAATCATCAGATTTTCAAGTTTCTGATGGCCATTGAACGTCTCGTGTGTGATGTCAGACGCGCACAGAAGTCTAAGCATAAATCTAACTTAAAACTGTGACTTTTCAATCGCATCCATTGTGAAAATGTGATAATTAGAAAGATTACGTTTTGTTTTTTTCTGTTTTTTGCGGTTGTTTCCTTTGCAGGGCGATCGATAACCAAGTGTACGTGGCCACGGCGTCTCCTGCCAGAGATGAGACGGCTTCGTACGTCGCCTGGGGTCACAGTACCGTCGTGAACCCATGGTACAGTGAGAGCATGTCGCCTGCTTTGTCCTCTAAACCAGCTCACACTATGTTCAGGTTCTTTTATTGTCACGTGTGGCTGATTAACGTGCAGTGGAAGGAGTGTGAGGGACACGAGCCGTAAGTGAACGAGTGGGAAACACGCAGAGGAAAACCATGTGAGTGATGCAGGAAAGTGAGCGACAGGTTAAACCTGCCGCAAAGACGAAGAACACAGAGGACGAGTTCATGTGCCTGTGTGGATGTCACCAAGAGGAAGATGAGGGTTTGAGAGGACAGGCGTCATTTCCAGGGAAAGATGAAGATGATAAAACAAATTGTGCTGCTTGTGTTTCTGGTTCTGCTTTAAAGTCAAAGTGCAAACACATGATGAGCAGATAAAAACCAAGTCTGCACACAAATGTGACGTTGTACTCTGTTTGCTTTTAATTATTACTCGTGTGTTATCATGTGATTCAAATGTTCTGTTGTCGCTGCAGCAACGTGAACATTTGTTCCTTTAAAGTACCAAAGCACAGCTGCTGTTTTAAAGAGACAGTTCACCACTTCATCACATATTTGCCTCGTAGCTGCAGTGCTTTTTATCCTCAGACTGCACTGGCGGGAGTTTGTGCTTCTCTTCCCTCTAATCCTGAATGTTGAAGTTTTCAGTAATAGCCCACGTGTCTTTCGTCTGTGAATGTTCTCAGTAAAATGTGGCATATATGTTGATGGTTTCCTCTGTAGGGGAGAAGTGATCTCAAAGGCTGGACCAGGGGAGGCTGTTATTTTTGCCGACATCGGTGAGTAGGAAAAGAGAAGTTTGCTTCTGTCTGAATTCTTTGATGTGGGAATTTTACGTCTCAGAGCCGTGGTTCCACATGAAGGCAGTTGATTTTGTGCGGATTGTGTCTCCACGTGTGATCTGTTCCCAGACCTGCAGTATTTATCTGACATCCGGCAGCAGATCCCCATCACAGCTCAGCGTCGGGACGACATGTACATGGTGACGACTGTGCCCAACGCCTCGAGCTGAACCCCGCGAGCGTGCACCTCCTCGTGCAAAGACAAAAACTAAGAGTCTTCACCGAGACTTGGTCATCTTGATCGAGCAGTTTGGATGGTTTTGATTCGCTGATGCCAACATGATTTGGCGTCTTCGTGAGCTGTGATTTGTTGTGTGAAATGTTTGCTGCTGAAATGAGTTGATCCACAGAGAATCAGTGACAATCGTGCTAAGCACTTCATTTGTTCACGTCATTTATTAAGTAAAAATGAACAGTTTCTGGTTACAGCTACTCGAATTAAGATGAGAAATAGAACCACTGGCACTTGTTGAAAATCTTTGGTCATTGGCTTATGAAAGATTGTGTTGATTGTGTCATCAGAGATGTCAAAAGTAGAAAATATTTAGTTCTGTGTCATCTATTTTATAATGGGAAAACAGGAAGATCCATAAAAACCTCAAATAAAACAGTTCCATGAAAAGATCTTGGCACATTTCTTAAAGTGTTCAGGAGAAGAAAGTCCAGTAAACAGAAGAATGTTGATAACTGACATGTTTTGTTTACTTACAGTCTGAACCCATCAGCTACAACAAATACACATTTACATTTTTTACATGGCAGTGCTCCGTCGACTCAGGTCGACACCATTCATTTTCAGCTGCGACCAGCAGCTCTGTCCGTCCGTCCATCTTTAACTCTAGGAGGCTGAAATTTGGCAACGGAGGTCAAGTGTGTGTAAAGGTCAAAGGTGAAAAAAAAAAGGTAAAGCAGCTTTATTGTTATTGTACAATGAAAGTGCGAGGTCAGAGTGGAGGGTTAGTCCCGAGCGGCTGCGACTGAGCGCGCCGCCACGCTGGGCTGACCTCACCTCATGAGTCTGACATGCATGTTTTTGTTGGTGGGAGGAAACCCACGCACACACGGGGACAACGTGCAGACTGCCACCGGGAATCAAACCTAGGACCTTCCTGCTGTGAGGCGACAGTGCTAACCACTGAGCCACTGTGTGAAGGTGTGTATCTGTATTCATGCCAGCTGGCAAAAAAGGAGGCGTGGCAGTGGGAGTGGCCTATGACAAAAGGACACATAACTTCTAAACAGATTCTAAACTTTGTGGAGACACACACACACACACACACTCGTACTTTCACTGGTCGTGGCTTGCTCCACCCCTACACTTAAACTTTAACTCATCAACCTACAACAAATGCCAAATTTTTACATCTTCACTTTCATTCTTTCCAAAAACACAGAACAGAATATTTCACATTCAAACAGTATTTTGCATCCCAACATTTCTTGCTGCTGGTCGCAGCTGCTGTGAGTTCTTGCTCGTTACACGTCCGTCTCCTTCGGCTTCATGGCCTCCGTCTCCTCCATGAACTCGTACGGACGTCTCCGTTTGTATCCTGATGGCAGCAAACACTCGTTTGAAAAAGAGCCCAAACTTGTCAGTGGTGGCAGAAAAACAGTAAACATGAGAAATTCATGCAGCTGAATGTGAAGGAAACATTTCTTCACCTAATGTTACGCTTCTCTGAGTTAGTTGTTGCCCACAAAGCAAAGCGATAGAGCCACCAGGTGAGGAAACAGGTTAGTTTGGATCATTAAGTTTACATCATCGATGAGCTGTGCTCTGATTGGCCTGTCATGCCCTCTGACAGAAGCCAATGGCTGCTCAGGATCAACCAGATTAACGACACAAGCTGTGTTTCCACTGCAAGAGCTTTTCCCAGAGGAGAGGAACCTTCAGAGGTTCCACCGCACCGGACGGGCTCCAGATTCAAATCCACCAAACTCAACCCGTAGTTTCCAACATGAGGGTCTCGGCCCCCGAAGGAGTCCCAGAAATTAAAGGATCACTAGATGAAAATTTACACGAAATGTACTTTTTCTTGAAGTAATTTCTCTACTTTTCCTTTCATCATATTTGAATCTTTCACCTCTTTAGGCCACTTCAGAAAGAGCAGGAAATAAAAAAAAGCTTCTGAATCCACCAAGACAGCGACACAAACCGTAAATTTAAAGGGTTGCCAGACCAAACCGTGGCGATGCACGTATGCGAGCTTCTGAGAGCCGGTGTGTGGGTGAAACTCTCAGACGAATGAGCAGGTTCATGCTGCAGAAGTGGATTCTGTTGAGAATTTGGCCTGAACTGTGTGTTAGACACCCACCTCTGTCAGCTTGTTGGTGTTGGAACTCGCACTTCTTCCTCTTACTGATCCTGTCCAGGTGAATCTGGTAGGCCACTCCTGCCACCACCATGACCCCAACCACAGCACACAGACCTGTGCTGAAGATCCACATGGCCTCCGACGCTCGACTCACCACAGGGCTGCCTGACACTCCATCTGGGCAACAACGAGAACCAGAGACCAATGGACAAGTGGTGCATTTGAGGCCTGTTGATTACAGGTCGATGAGCAGGGTGGGGTTTTCTGGCACACCTTCACCAACTTCAAAGGTGCATGAAGGATGAAAAAGTCTCGAAGACGTGAAAAAGCTTCAGCTTCACTTGCAGCGTACAGAACATCTTCACACGGCAGCCTGTGACCCTCGTGGAGGCCGCATGCTGAAACACGTCTGTCAAATGAAGTTGTTGTGTAACTGCAGGTGATGCTGAAGCTGATTCGCTTCGTCAACAGACTGATGGTCACTCACAGCTGGTGGAGGTCATGCTTTCGTTCATGGGAAGGTTCTTTATGGTGCACGACACGCTGGCGTCTTTGGAAATGTTGACCGTCAGGTGGCTTGTGATGTTGTAGAGATGGGAGTCTGGCAGTGACGCCGCCAGGGTCCTCACGGAGCCTTCGGGGGGCTCCTCGGTGTCGTTAATGAGCCAGTGAACCGCAGGCTCAGGGAAGCCGCCGCTGGAGTGACAGAGGAAGGCGGTCTCCTCTCCCTGAGCCGCCTCCGCCCTCTGCAGCTGCGGGGGGCTGAAACTGGCTGCAAGCAAAGAGCCACCACAGAGAAAAGGTCCTGTCAAGCACTCCTCTGTGTGTGTGTGTGTGTGTGTGTGTGTGTGTGTGTGTGTGTGTGTGTGTGTGTGTGTGAGACAGAGAGACCCTGACCTGCTATCCTGAGGCACACGGTGCACAGCGCAGCACTTTGGTTCTTTTCTGAAATGATGAACAGACTGAAGTTCATTTGGTGTTTTTTGGAATCAACTTCCGGCAGCTCCAGAGAGAAGTTTCCGGTTTGCGCAGCGCCGGCTGAGATGGTGGCGCTGTTGACGCTCAGTTGCTCCACGTTGACGTTGTGTCTCCACACCGACCTGAGCACCACTTCACCGTCTCTCCGCCACTCGATGGAAAAATTCATGACGCTTAATAATTTCGGGTACAAGCAGGGAAGTGACGCTGGCCGCCCGACCACGCCGACGACGCACCCATCCTCTGTGGAGAGAAAACAGG
The DNA here is from genome assembly GCA_029783665.1 of Naso thynnoides. Lineage (NCBI taxonomy): Eukaryota > Metazoa > Chordata > Actinopteri > Acanthuriformes > Acanthuridae > Naso > Naso thynnoides. Next base: position 27,428,624 of record JAQLOL010000020.1, read on the forward strand.
TGAGACGCACAGGTGAGACGCACAGGTGAACGTCAGTTTCAGGTAAATGGTTTTCTCGGTGTGTGTCATGGTGACCAGACAGCGAGGCATCTCACCCACACAGGCGCACAAACCGAGGCAGCAGAGCAGCAGCCCCGTGCGCCAGAGCGCCATCGGCTTCGTCCGCTCGGGGCGCGTTTGCGCACGAACGACGCAAAAACGGCTCAGAGCCACGAAAACACGCGCAAACAAGGCGACGGTCATGAGTGACGGAAGCAGCTGCCGAAGTTTTCCGCTCCGTCCTCTCGCTCCCGTCAACAGCTCCGAGTCAGACACACGCCGCGTTTGTTCACGCTGAAGGAATTCATCGTCAGTCATGCTGCGGCTTGTTGCGCTTTACCTGCTCTGACGTCATCAGATAGAAATGAAATGAAAGTGAGGAAAACCGAAAAACTGTTAAAAAAGTCAAACTGAGCCCCGTCACTTTCCATCAGCACATCCGGTTAGGAGCCACCTTCTGAAGAGCCGTCCGACCAGTTTGACTTCTTCTGAGGTAACACACACACACACACACACACACACACAAGTCTGTACTGCTATACTTGTGAGGACACTCATTGACATAATGCATTT
>JAQLOL010000020.1:27446216-27457019 GCA_029783665.1 Naso thynnoides
TCTCACACACACACACACACACCACACACACACACACACCACACACACCACACACACACACACACACACACACACACACGTTAAGGCTGCTGCTCTCATGCATCTTGTGCAGCACACACCTGCGCCGTGCTCACCGTCCCACGCAGTGAATCCGGTTCAAGTCACTGACCTGTTCCAACTGGTCCTCGGATCGCTGAACCGGATCAACCAGCTGATCCACCACAGAGATGACGTGTGTTCACGAGAGCTCGTCCATAATGTCCCGGCTCTGCATCAAACACGCACGAGGAGACCCGACAGCAGCCTGCTCACCTTTCACACCTGCGTGAAAACCCGGGATGAGGAGCACAATGGGCCCGGCGCATGCTAGCTGCACTTATCGATTATCCTAAATGAATCAGTATCCATGTTCGATCCGCCGGCTGCTTCCAGGAGCACTGGAGCGGAGCTCCCCGGCTCGCCCGGTGTCTGACGGTCCTCTGGGTGCAGCAGCGTGCGTGCGGGGAGGGCGGCACCGGCGGCACCGGCGGCACCGCGCCGCTGGCGGATCAGCAGATGTAGAGAGGCTCGCTTCTTAAAGAGCCCACGGAGAGACTCGGACTGGGGCTGCAGAGGCTCCGAGATGGCTCCGAGATGTCTCCGAAATGTCTCCGAATGTGGCCGTTCTGCCAAAGTCCCCCCAGGAGACACAGCGGGCCGGTCCCATCAGCCGCTGACGGCAAAGACACGGGGTGGGACGTCACTGAGGGGCGTGGCCAGAGGTAATACAACCTTAGCAACCTTGTACATATATATAATTTTTGTTAACTGTCTGTCTGTTTATTGTTTGTTTATTCTATCTATCTATCTATCTGTATATGTCTGGGGGAAAAATAAAAAAGTTATTTTAAAACAAAACAAAACAAAAACAAAAACATAGCAGCAGCAGCCGTTAGCATAGCATTAAAAATAACTTAGGTCAGTAGCTTATTTTAATAAGTTGGAGCTACTGATGTGAAGCATAATTAACAGTTTTGTGGTTTTCAATCTGAAGGTTAAGACCCTCCAGGGGGTCAAAGGGTATTTCAGAGTGGTCAATATGAACAATCACCTGCATGTAAACTGTGATTGCTCTCATTCGTCCAGGTCATAGTTATCTCTTGCCTACAGATACCTACCCATAAAGGGACATTCCATAGTTTTTGACATAAGACCTCGTTTTCAGTGTGATTAAGATTAGTGGCAACAGGAAGTAGAGAGTTCGGCAGCTCGCTGTCACTGATAGGCTAATGCTAACCAGAGCTTCAAAGTAAAAGAAATTTAGCTGTAGTTTCACTTCTAAAACTGTTCGGCAAACACTCAAATTCACCTCAACAGACTGTCGCCCCATTCAACTAGCTTTGGGTGCACTGTGTTGTGTTTAATCAGAGTTTGGTAGAGAATGACACTGGGTCCACTGCTTTGTGCTAGCATTAGCATTAGCATTAGCATTAGCATTAGCATTAGCGGTGAAACATTGAGCTGTCCAAACTCCGTACAGCATCAGATGAGCTGATGGTCTCTGCCAACAGGAAAAGGACTGGAGACATCGAAAATGAGGCTCTATGTCCAAAATTAGACATTATCCCTTCAAGATACCCTGTGTTTGCTAATAAATATAGTTATCTGACATTAAGTTTATCATTGATATGAACAATATTCATCATAAATATAGCCTATAGCAAATCTGATTTCAAATAATTAAGCACCTGTGTTTCACAGCATACTCTTTGTTCTTGTGTGCCTTTGTTGGCACATTCTTATTTCTTTGTGCCTTATTGCCACCCAAAATAAATGCATAAATTTATCTTCAGAGAAATGTAGTAGGCTATATATTTCAGAAAACTGTATCACATTGCTCATGTTCTTACACAAAAATGGGGACAATTAATCGAACAGTCACCTACTGGTTTAATGACTACTGTTGTGAAGCCTTGAATTTAAGATTATGGCTTTTGCCAAACTGGAGTCAGAAGTCACCATGTTTGGACAAGATGGTGGAGATGTGGAGGAACTGCAACTTCTGGCTTAGTTTTCAGCCCCAGGGCCCAGTGTTTCAAAACTTCTAATCCAGATCAGATTATCCAGATTCTGTAATCCCTCTTTTTGTTATCCCAGATAAAACTGATGCTGTAGATTTTGCCCTGGTTTTTCTAAGACTTCCAAGATATGATAACTGTGGTACAGATGCCACGAGACCAGGACCACAGAGTCTGGACTTGTGGTCTCTGGATAAGCTGCCGTCCGTTGGTCCAACGTGACAGACTCGGTCAGATGAAGCAGATCGAGCCGGCATCGCTTCAATGGAGGGAGGTGAAACTTCCTGTTCGCCTCTGAGAGGAGAGGCCGACACATGCTGGTACCCCACTGTCACTGAGAGAATATGAATTCTTGTTTCTTTTTGTGACCATTTTTATTTTATTTTATTTTGTGTTGACATCCACACATACTGAGATTATACCAACAAACAGTCCACAGTCATTTTTCTGAAAGCTTTGAGTTTTGTGGGTGTGTGTTCTGATTGATAATATTTTGATTAATTGTTTAATAAAGGCTGGATATTGTTTTGTCGTAGTCTGTGTCAATTTCATATGCAAACATCAAGTAATAAGACTGTTGAATATGTGCAGTGTGTCCTGCGTGTCTCTACGTCCACCCTGAATCCACCTTGAATCCACCCTCACAGTGGGATCAGGGAAATCCTGATATTCAGCCTCAAACCTGTTCTAATCTCCACCTTGGAGCTTTGAAATACCCCAAATCTGATCTGGATTCTGGGTAGGATTGGATTATCAAATCCGGATCCAAGTTTTGGAGGATCGGGATCTCATATTCCTTTTTGAAATAAACAATTCCATTTTTGATTGCACTTAGATTTCAGACACGTGCAGCCTTTGACAAGGGGTCAATATTGGACATTTACTTTGAAGAGTTATACGTCAAAAAGGAACGAAACAGTGAGTTGTCCATTCTGTGGAATGTGATAAGATGTCTTCAAGTAAGGTTACCCTTTACATAAATACCAGCTGTAATCAGATGTTATTTTATGTATTTAAGTGTAAATGTCTGTAAAAAAAATGCCAGTTTGTCTGAGAGATGTCCACGAACTTCCTGAATAAATGTAAACATCAGTACATAGTGATTTTAGGACATTGATCTGTACTAAAATCTGCTTCCCCAGAGGGTATTGATCAAGTTGTTTGTTTACAATAGCTTGTTTGGTCAGGTCTTCCTCAGCGTCTTCAGCAGGTCAGTAAACCCTGAAGCAGCACTCATGTGGTGACAGTCTGACTGTGCTGCTGACGCCGGAGTTTCTTTCCCTGTTTGATGCTGTTTTCACTGCAGATACTTTTCCCTGCTGTCATCTGATCCACAACACTTAATGTGACTGCATTCATTTTGGCATGTTGCAGGATCTGACATGCTCACAAACCTAAACTGAACTTTATACGTTCACAAAAATCAGCCTCTTGACTCCACTGTGGAGAACACTGTGTGCACTGTCGCTTCACTTAAGAAGTCTGATGATGCTGCCATCAGCTTTCCATCCACATAACTAAAACACATTATGATCAGGCTGATGTTTGCCTGTAGCATTTCTTCTGCTTTCTTATTCATTCTTACCTTCTCAATAATACTTTCCATCACAAATTTTTGACTAACTTAAATATAAATTATCACTTAAATCTGACTGCAGCTAAAAGTTGCACTTTCACACTGTAAAATCCTATGTGCTCGTTTTTCTTTTTCAATATTATCTGCAATATTCCTTTTCAATATATTTTATTAGACGCTAATGTTATAATTTACTGGCACTCCTTTGACTTTAACACTTGGTATTTCATTACTGTTTTTACTCCATTGGCACTGTTATCTTAGAGCAACCTCTGTCAAGAAACTGTTTCCATCAGGGTTAATACAGTTCTATCTTAACTTGTAATATTGCCTGGAATCTACACAGAGAACATAGTGAAGACTTTTTAAAACGTGAACGCCCTTTTCAAAGGAGAAACAGGCTGTTAAATGTGAGGAAGACGAAGGAGCTCCTCACAGACTTCAGGAGGAGGTCTCATCCTCTCTCACATGTGACTCTCATTAGGAAGGCGGTGGAGCATCAGCAGCTAAAAGTATCTCAGGACGACAAGCGACAGTGGTTTGACCATAAAAAAGAACAAACAAAAAAATCTCCACAAAGTGCCAGCAGCAGATCAGCCTCCAAGGGGTGGGACAAAACATCAATGCAGCAACATATCGTTGTCCTGACTGGAGAAACGGTCGACTCGCCGGCACAAACATCCACATTTTAATCAAAACAATACGTTGCTGTGAAATGATTTTCCTGTCAATTTGATTCACCAGCCTCACTACTTCATGTCTCCTGGTGATGGCGCTGTGTCATGAATGTGGGTAATAATAAGATCCTCTTCAGTCACAGCAGTTTGTTGCTGACTACTTGCAGACTGACACTACATCATTACAGGGCTAAAGAACAAAAATACACTGGGGCAGTTTTTAATTTACACAGTGGGGAAGCTGTGCACAGTTAAGCCCAATACTTACACTTTGTAATTAATCTTTGCTGACCAACTAACAGGATAAACATTCTGTGAATCCTCCATGGCAATATATATATTGTGTAAATTATTATAATGATGAAGTGAAAGAGAAATCATGAAGTTTCAGAGGTACACCACCCCTAAGCTTTGAACGCCACTCTTCTCTGAGTTACAAATGAGGCATCCGAATAAAGTTCATCTGCTTTCATCTTCTAGAAAGTTCATTTGGTTTTGCCTTGTTCTTTAACACAGACTGAGGGTCTATCAAGCTTTTAAAGTCATAAAAGAAGGGTTCCTAACATTTTAAACTGTCAATCTCACTGAATAAGGGACCAAAAAGTACTGATAGCGGGCACCAAACTCTTGGTCAAATGATTTATTCTTTAATCAGATGATTTATTATCAAAAAAGGGACAAAAGTAACAGAAGAGACTGTTATATGTCACGTTCCAAAGGTCATTTTCAGTTACAGGTCTGTAATAACCAAGGCTTTTGATCATGTGATGATCTGTTACATTTCTGTACTCAGTCTTTGCTTCGATGCATCCACTTCTAAACGCATGACTTGGGGAGACATGAGGTCACGTCAGGAAGCTTTCTTACACTCTTCCCTTTCCAGACAAAAACCTGAAAGCTTTTGATGATCCTTTAATCTGACCACCACAGAAGGTAACAACAGCATGAAACTGCATTTTGACACAAAAGGCATTTGTGTTCATCAAAATTACTCCACTACTCAACGTATATCACAAGGTCACCAAGTCGGTTTATTACCTGTGAGAAAACAGGTCGACTGTGACAGTGCACAGGAAACAGGTGCACATACAAGAATTCACTCCACAAGTCCCTCCAGCATGTTGATTTTAATGTGTTGATTCTGTTTTTGAAGCGTCACTGAAGTGGAATGTTTGTGTGATTCAGTTTAACATTATTTACATTCCAATCTGAACATTTTATGTACAGCAGTTTTCATCAAAGGCAAACTGAACCAGTGTGGCTCTTTGCAGGAGTGTTTCATACAAAGTTGAGTACAAAATGTAACGCTGGCCACAATGAAAGGCAAAAATGATACTCAGAAGACAGATTTGTTCCTCTTCAACCCACACTTACACAAGGCTTCGTTTTGGTAAAATGCACCCGCAGATGTTCTTGTTGTTCTTCATGCATCTTCAGCTTCACGTTTGCAGCACCATGAACTAGGTCTGGTTCTGGCCCCTGATGGAGACGTGTTCACAGAGACGGCCTGGCATTTGGGAGGACAGTCAGGAGAGAGCAGCAGCAGTGAGCAGAGTGAACAAACAGCTGTCACCTTTGCACAGGGTGTCTGGATCCCAGCGGCTGTTTCCCACGACTGACCCCTTTCCTCCGAGCGTCTGCCTGCGGCAGCCCCACCTGCCGCCTGTGCCTCCCTTTGGCCTCTGGCTCTGAGTCACTGAGCTCCAGATCCGGACAGTATCCATCACTGTCCTGGTATGATTTTACGCTTTTGGCTTTGTGTTCGGACACAGGTTTAGCCCACAGTGTCTCCTTGGCTGAGCCCTTCCGGGAAAGTTTGTCAGAGGCGCGCATGTCCTTTGTGGTCCGTACTAAGTTAATGGTTGCCTGTTTGAAGGACCTGCCAAAGTGCTCCATGGCAGACTTGCGGAAGCTGCTCTTGTCCAAAGTCTGATTTGAAGCATCCTGGTCACCGGGCGTTTGGCAACAACTGTCCCTCTGAGCCACTAACTTCTCATGGACACCGTTCGGTTTAGCTATGCATGCTCTGTCTTGGTCCAGTTTGCTGTGACTGTTGGAGGACTGGCCATGGAGCGCAGCGTGCAGGGCTAAAGGTTTGCCGGTGGGTTTGATGGACAGTGCCGTGCTGCTCAAGGACAACAGCCGCCTGTTAGAGCGCTCATCTGTCCGACCTCGTCCATGCAGCTGCGGCTTTCCCTGACCCAGCCCTTCACCTGCATGTTCACTAACATTAACGCTATTGTCCGGGCAGAGAGGCCCATTACCTGACTTGGAACCAGAAGTTCCATTTCCAAGACTTGAGGATTTGGGCATTTTCAGCTTCAGTGTGATCCTGGGAGGAGGGCGAAACAGCAAGCTCTCCGTTGGGTATGAGGGAGGAAGGCCTGGTGACAGAAAGAAAGATGGTCATGATTCAAATGTCACAACTAAATATTCAGAATAAAGAAAATTATTGGAACCAACTGTTTTTATTCTACAGCTTGTCCTTGTGGTGACATAATGGTGGCTGCGCTGAGGGGTGACAGATGGCTCACCAGCAGAGAGCTCCTGGTTCACGAGCTTCACGTGCAAGTTGAACATCTGCTCCTGGGCTTTACTCTGCAGCAGCTTCAGCTTCTCCCGCCGACTCACCATGTAGCACAAATTCCTCACCTGCACAACGAGGGAAATGACAAAGACAGTCAAACACTGTTGATTGAACACAAAGACATCACTGCAAGTCTGTGAAGCTTCTTCCTGCTCTCTGTGCCTTTAACGAAGACAGTGACTGTGTTTACATGGACTGGAATATCTCGATGGGACCTGTCTCAGATTTGATCATATTAAAAAACAGAATGCTGATTAAGCAAAATTAAATAAACAAAGTGAAGTAAACACACACAGTCTGCGCTGAGAAATATTGTTCTTGCTCAGTCACCAAATGTATGCCATCTCAGTAGATAAGACTAATCCAATGTCATGCAAAAAATGCACCCACCCTCTCCAAATCCTGCCGCAGGTGCATGAACATCCGCATGCGTGTGTGGATGCTGTCCTCCTGAGGCTGCAGCACCAGGTTCTCCTCCTCCTCTTTAGGGGGCAGCAGAGCTTTGTTGAAGTTAGCTTTCCTTTTCAGCTTCCAGTACTGATAGATGAAGTCGGCCAGGCGCTCGGAGAGCCCGAGGGCCTGAGCCAGCTCCTCCAGCTGGACGAGAGTGTAGAACTCCTCCTCCAGCTCCTGCAGTCTCTGCGCCCGCTGGCCCACCTTCTCCGCCTCAGCGGGGGCTTTGGAGCGAGCTGGGCTCAGGCCAGCCTCCCCAGTTTTACATTTGCTATGTTTGAGGCAGTAAGACTTGAACTTGACTTCATCCCCTTCATCCAGGATGGTCTTCATTTCGAGGCTGTGCTCAAAGGCGCAGGTCACGTGGAAAGGAGTGGTGCAGTTCTTCACAGAGCACTGTGAGACAGTGGGAGAACACGTTATGTCCACACAAACTGTACCCCAGTTACTGTGAAAAACAAGATTATAGTACAATAAGAGTTTAAGAATTGACTGTTTGTTGCAGAAAACCGATTTCCCCAGAGACTTCCATTTAAACTTGATGTGATTCGTTTCATAACTGGGTGACTGTGTGGATGGATGGACAAGAATGGAACCAATCTTCCCTCCAATTCTCAACAAAAAAGCAACAGTCATATTTTCTGAATGTTAACTATTAATCTAAGATCTGTTATTTGCAAATTCAACTTTTCAGATCCACACTCACCTGTATACACGCGCCTGTCTTTAGTTTGCACAAACTGCAGATGAGAGACCAGCGACTGGGGGGGATGTGGGACACTTTTGTGATGGGCTCCATCCTCTCGGGACAAGCGATGCTCACCTACAAAAGAGAACAACATCCAGCATGAGGGAAGTTTGTTAATTAATGTAGATAAATGCAAAAGGGAAAGAGAAGAGCAGAGCATGCAAGTGTTTGTATTTACCTCTGGGATCCACAGGGCACAGCTCACATGCGCCCACTTGGTGCCTGCACGTGTTGCTTTCATGGCCCCGCCCTTCTTCGGACACAGAAGGCACTGAGGGTCGATGCCGAGGACGCAAGTCCTACACAGCCAGTTTCCAACAGGCACTTTGACGATGCCATAACAGGCCTGTGGGGAGAGCAGCAGGTTGGAACGTTTGCAACAGATGTGATGCGTCAAGATGGGCAGTATGTGTACAAAAGACTCTCATCCTACTATGACTCTGCCAAATATATAAGGACTAGTACAACTCCACTGTGATTAGCAGTTCTGTTTTGTTCCTGTTTGCGCTGTATGGCCTTCACCTGTCGTTGTAGGGCAGTATTAGAGCGGACAGCAGCAGTGAACTTCACAGAGTATATGCACAGCACATATTTATTGAAGATGACCACATGTGCATTTGCTGAGTTGTCTTGCAGGCTGTTTTTTTTTTTGACAGGACTGCTGCTTAATGCGTTAATTGAAATATTATTTTAATATTATTGTGTCCTTATTATCTTCATTTCTCTGTTGACAGAAACCACACCCACCCAAGCAAGTCAAACCAAACTTACTGCTCATCATTTGTTCTCTTCATTCCTGTGCCAAGTCCCTGCCCTGCCTGCACCTTCTCAAACACATCCCAGCTTAAACTAGTGTTCTGGCCGTCACTCCAGGTTGAGAGTGGTGATAAACACGACCCGTGCCTTACAGTCTTATACCATGACTCTCTCATATAGTGTGACTGGCCCCGTCACTGCCGACACGATTTGAACAGAGTCACTTGAAATAAGGAAAAGTGGTCACATGAATCGCTTGAACTCAGATGATCAGACTGAAAGCAGCAAAGAGAGTCAAGAAACTCTTTCAGAGCGAAGCTAGCTACGCCTGGGAGGCGACAAACCCTGGCTGTTCTCCCCAGCAACAACTCAGCATCATCCAGTACTGGGCCTGATCAACAACCTGCTGAGCCGACATGTTGCCTGCACGAGTAAAGGTGTTCTCCTGCTCACCTGGTGCACACAGATGTTGCACTTGTCACAAAACACCATGTCGTTCCCCTCTTCGCTGTCAGGGGAGCGGCACACATCACAGATCACATCCTCGTCGTATTCGATCCCCAGGCCTTCCACCGTCTCGATGGCGTGGTTCATGTTGTCATGGCACTGCCTCTCCAGGGCTTCCATGGTACGCTCCATTGTCAGCTCGTCGATGGGCTCCTCCCCTGCAGGATAAATGAACAAAGTCCACATGATCAGAGAAGCCCCAGCAGACTGTTGAAACAATCATGACAGATGTGCATGTTGGCAGAAAGTGACTTCACTGTCTAACAAATAGCACAGAGTGAAATTCATGGCGGATTATCCCTCTATGATCCAGTTCCTTACCCATGCGGTCAAGTTCTCTGTTGAGTGTGTGTAGCCAGTAAAGGTCCACGTCATCCAGATCGTAGCGACACATGGCCTCGGCCAGCTCTTTGATGCTGACATAACCTGGTTCTGTTGACTCCTGGCTCGAGCACTGGATGTACTTCCTCTGGTGGGTGTACAGCACCTCTTTGGGCCTCTCCGCGATAACTCTGAACAGAGAAGAAACAGTCCACATCTGTCTGTGTAGGAGCACATTTAGTCTGCTGTGTCCAGTCGGGTCTCTGAGAGCCTGACAGTTACCTTACTGACGCCTCTGGGATGGTGTCTGGACATGCCAGCACCTGGACTCCCTTCTCCCACTCCTGCTTCCAGGCGTCTGCCAGCAGGTAGTAGTCCTCTGGGGACACATGGTGGGAGTCAGGCAGCTTCATGGCACTGATCAGGTCTTTTCTGAACACCTGCAGGAGAAACCGCAGCACACAGTCAGTCACTCATGTTTAACTTCACTGAGCACAGACCCAGAAGACGTGAACTTACTTCAGCTGGTTTCTTCTGGTTGGAGGCGGGGGTTCCAGGTTTACTGCCATACTTGTTGGAAGAGCAGAAGGAGGTAGAGGGACCTGAGGAAAGAAAAGAGGTGTGAATGAAAGAAATAAAACAGTCCAGTTAGCTTATGGGAGCCATTTGACAGTTGACTCACTCTCATTGTCATCACTGTTGCTGCCGCTTGAGGACCTGAGACGTTTCATCCTGTAACATCCTGCACAACAGGAGTAAACAAATTTTAACTTTTTTAAAAAAAAACTTACAAACCAACAGTGTTCACCTGCAGGAAGTGGTCACTCACCATAAATTTCAAGCTGAAAAGCATGCTAGTAGATTCCTCTGATAAACCTTTCACCACTTAATTTTGTGCCTGAAAATACAAAAAGCAAAATATGAACAGACAGAAGCAAAAGGAGAAAAACATTTACTGTGACTCTGCATGTTTTTGTCAGCAATCTGCATCTCCCAAGTATTGGATTATTTGGCTTTAAAACTAAATGTTAAAGGAATAATCCGGCGAAAAATGATCCCAGGGTCTTTTTCTGAATGGGCGCTCATCAAAGAAGACCTCCAGAGAGTTTTTTTCGCTCATC
>JAQLOL010000020.1:27490732-27503534 GCA_029783665.1 Naso thynnoides
CAAATTTCCCACAGATCTATGAAGCATAAATGATTTATTTACCTTTGACAAGAGCTTTTCACTCTTTAAGGAGCACTATAGCAGTAAGGCAGGGTACTGACAAGGCCTTCGCGACACGACGCATGGTACGATTTATTGCAATACTTCACACAATTCACTTAAAATGTAAAAACAGGTGAAATACGAGTTACTGTGTATGATCTGGGTAGTCTGAATACATCACATCACATTATATTGATAATTCAGCAGACAAATTGAGTCTAAACAATTTAATTTGAAATTTCTATCTCAATTTATTTTGGTATTGACAAATCAAACACACTGATGTAGCTGCCAAAACATCAGAATGAAAAATGAAATTTAAATGCATGTTTGCACTTAAACTGGACACACTGAAGCAGAGGAGGTTTAGTTCACAGCCTGTTTAAAGCTTTTTTTTTTTTTAAATATAAATTTTTGAAGCTAAATCAGTAAAGATACCATGAAAATAAATAATGTGACACACTGACGTGTCCATATTTCAGCACAGCCCTACATGTTAGAGGTCGGTACAGATATGGGACTAACTGTGTATTAACTTTACTCTGTTCAACCTTTGCTCCCTCATACTAACTGCTGAACTTTTCAGGTAAATTTCCTTAATAACTGCCCAGTTACCTGAAGCCCATTCTGACACACAGTGGCCCGCCTCTCACCTCCACTCTGCCTGCTTACTGCGGACCACTGGCGAGCTGTCTGACCAGCCCCCAGGCGTACGACGTGAGTGTCCACACGCACGTGAAACTGTACGCACACAGCACATACATAGTGACACTCGTACACAACTAGTGATCTGTGAAAGATGCATGTTCACACGGTGGGAAAATCTTTTTACTGCAGTCACAGGATCTGAAGGAATATGTGGACATTTTGGGAAACAGGTTTATTTACTGTTTTACTGAGAGTTTTACCAGGAGATCGAAACTATTCTCACGCCTGTGACACAGAGAGGGGTCGGGGAGGTCATCCAATGTTTAAAAAAAGTCAACGTGTCCTCTAGGCACGACTTTTTGTGCGCTGGTGCTCCACCACCGCATACAACAGGTGCCGTTTTTTCTAAATTTCGCCCTGCCCCTTAAACATCCAGAGTCAGCCAATATGACAATGTAGCCGGCAGCCAGTTAGCTTAGCTTAGCACAATGAGTGGAAACAGGGGGAACCAGTTAGCCTGGTTCCGTCCAGTGTTTAAAGAATCCACACAGCAGCTCCTTTACTTACTTATAACATTTGAGATCATATTTACATAATTTATATGAAAAAGTGTTGGGGAATTTTGCACCTTAGCTAAGCTAACGAAGCTAGCTGTTTCCCTCATTTTTGAGTCCTCCTGCTAAGCTAAGCTAGCTGACTGTAGGCTAGAGTGAGACGTGAGAGTGCTATCAAATTCCTTACTTTACTCTCAGTAAAAAAAAGGGAATAAAAGTGTTTCCCCAAAATTTAAACCCTTCTTTGAAAGATTCAGTTAAAGAAATGCATTTTCAAAGTTTATATTTTGTGTCTCTGTGGTGATTATTCATTTATCTCTCTTGTGCTAAAAGACATTTTCTGATGGTGATTTTTAATTTTGGGACAGTTAGATGTATTTAATGTATCCAAACAAATGTAATTCAGGAACACTAGCTAACCTGCTAACCCAGCTCACATACTATCTTAAAACCACAGGGTACTTGATTAGCCTGGGCTGAGCTAGTGGAGTATTATCAGTATGAGCTGTGAAGGTTATTTAAAGTGGCAAAAACATGTTTTACCTTTTGTTTGTCTAAATTGTCCAAAAAAAGTCCATTTTTTCATGACATTAAAAATACCCACTAGCTGTTGAAATTGTGTTTTTGTCCTGTTAAAATTCAAAAAGAACATTTCAGATCTTTACCAGCTAAAACCTTAGCATGTAAATGATGTGAAGGTGGTATTTTTCCTTTCTTTTCTTTATTCAAGCCTGATCCCGATCTCTCAAAAAGGCTCTTTGTGCATACTGAAGGTTTTTCTCTCAGCAGAATTGTAATACTGTCAAAGTATTCTCAGTGCTTGCCAGTAAACAAACAAAGCACAGAGAAAATGAACAGTCAAGGAGCCTTTTTGCATTCAAAAGGCACAAAAGGCTCTTTTCAGCAGCACCTCAATGATAATGACTGTTCTGAAAGATGCTGTGCTCCAATATCTTAAACACAGAAACATTCATTGACCAGACAGTCACACTTGGATTTGCTGTGGAAAATCGTCCCTTTCACTTAACGTGAAGTGCTCTCATGTGGGCTTTGGGCCATCATGCTGCTTTCTCAGTGACTGAAGGAGCTCGTCCCCGTCAAGTTACTAAATTTAAGTTTACTACAAGAACATTTGGTCTGTCATTTAAATTGAATTCTCTGCAAGTGTAGTTCAGCTCTGCATCCATGAATGCTGCTGCTGTTGGTCTGCCGGTGTGATGCTCACCAGGCACGCCGCTCACCAGGCACGCCGCTCATCTGCGGTGCCAAGTGGGGAGAGACGGGATTAAACAAAATGGGGAGGGAATAAAAAAGCTCCACAAAGAGGAGAATCTCGATTCCCACTGACCTGAACTTTTGTTACGGTTAAAGAATGTTTGCAGAGTCTTCTTTTCAAGATAACTACATTCAACAGACACCTCAGTTTTTGGAAACTACACAAATTCAACAGTTCTGTTTGTTGTGTATGAAATGATGGACCTCAAGGTTAGGGTGGTGAAAATCTCTCTTTTTGCCAACAATTCCAATGAAGAGACAAAAAATGTCTGACTCTGGGTGCGCATTGATTCCTCCTGATGACAGAAATCTTTAAAAACAATTCTTCCACACATACTTTGATTTTCTAAAACTTTTTCTGGAAGATGAGGCTCAAACTGGAGTCAAAAGTGCATTTGTTGGCTTTATTTTCAGCGGCGGATCGATGCACATTTGTTGCTCTGGTCTTGTTGATGGTGTGAGGACAGTTTGGATATTAAAAAAAATTCCTTTGTGCCCAAGCTTCTGTAATTAGGAAACACGCTGAAGCGACAGATGTGTTGTTTTAGTAACAGTGGAGGTTTACAGCTTGTTAGAGAAAACTAGAGAAAATGACCAACTTTTCCTTTAAACTGCTGCTTATTTAATCAGACATGCTGGTTTCTCCCCTTGTCTTTATGTCTTAATATTTCTCTTGGCCTCTTGATAGATGTTTTGTTTATTTATAATAAATCTAAATATGTTCATTTTCACTTCTTCTCATAACAGTTTGGTCACTGTTTGAGTGAGAGAGCAGCCAGAACCTTCTGTTCTACATAAAATGTCTGATGGATTAATGAGGAGTTTTGTTCCATCCGTTAATCGTGGGAGAGAAACGTTACGTAATCTCTTTTTTCTCTCTTCATGTGAGTAATCCCTGTTGACCTGCCGTTAACTCATCCTGTTCTCCCCGCGGACATGAACTATTGACTGTCACTCAGTCAATTAAAGCTGTGAGAACCTCATGCTACAGCTTTACAGCTATCCATTACTTACCCAGAATGCAATGTGTGCTTTAAATTAGGTGTACAACTGTTCCTATTATTCAGACAAGCTCATGTACAGTTCCCGGTGACTGTTGGTGGCTCCGCCCACTAAGTGAAAGTTTCCTTCCTGTCTTCTGTGACTCCACAGTGCCCCTTATGAGCCTTTGTACTGTTAAATGTCAGTGCGTTCACCTGTTCACACCACGTGGGCCCACACTTTGTCACCTGCATCTGTGTGTGTGTGTGTGTGTGTGTGTGTGTCACCCCCCCACGTTCTCCATCCCTCCCCTCACGTTCCCCTGTGGATGTGCTTTTAGAACCACGAGCAGCTGAGGGACCACGACTCTGACCTCATCCGGAATGACGGCGACCTGTCCTTCATGTTCGGTGACACTGCCGTCACTGCTAACGGGGCGTCCGGTGGCGGGGGGGATGCAGCTGGAGGGTCGGGCTGGAGTGCAAACGGCAAAAGGAGCGGCAGCACCTCGGAGGAGGCGCTGGAACGCGAGCTGGACTCCCGTGAGCAGGAGTTGCTGAGCCGCGGCACGCGTCTGGTTTTCCCCATCGAGGATCACATCTGACCCCCCCTCCCCCCCCGCCCCGACCCCCAGACTGCATCACCCTCAGCTCTCTCCACATCCTGTGGGCAGAGCTTCCAGCCCTTTAAAGATAAGACAGTGAGTAGACAAGAGTCGAGGGTTCAGAGTGACTCTGAGCTCCGCCCCGGCCCATGAGCAGAGCTCAGGGAGCGTTTCATCCTCGTCTCAGAGTGGAGAACTCTGCAGGAGACTCGTGTGCGGCGCGGATGAACTCTATGATGCCGTTTCACTGATTGTCTCCTCCGCATGAACTGGAGGGAAACCTTCATGCAGGATGCAAGAAAATATTCATGAGAGATTTATTCAGCACTCTTGAACATTGGACACACTGTGTTTGTTCAGCTGGAGAACAAAACAAAAAAATGTACCCAGCAGCCCCCTCTGCCATCATGTGATCCGTCCAGTTTGTCTCCAAACATCACACCAGTGAACAGTGAGAAAATGCTTTCAGTGGTTTCTCTGTAATCACATCCCATCCAGCTGCTGAAATGAGGCCAAGCCTCCAAATGTTTAGAGTTTATAGGTAAAAAAAAGGAGCTCTCTGGTGAATGTGCATTAATCTGAGCATGTGAAATGTTTGTGAGGACCAACTCTGTGTGACACAGAGAGCGTCTGTGTGGAGGGGTGGTGACATGTGAGGAGCAGAGAGAGGGACAGTGAGGGAGTTATCCTGTCGGCCGCGGCGGCCCGTCATGGCTGAAGAAACACGGGTGAAGAATGTGAGCGTGTAAATAGCTACAATGCTGAGCTTTGTTCCTCTGTAGTGCTTCTCTAAGTGCATCACATCCAGTGACTGTTACTGATCACACCTGCGTATCTTCGTCTTTGAGCTGCTTCTCACAATCGTGACATGAAGAGGGAATGGAGGAGGTTCGATGCTGATTAAACTGTTTCTTCAGACATGATGCTGATCTCACTGTGTTTAAAAACAGGCGTGAGAAATGAGAAGTTTCAACAATATGAAGTTTTAAAACTCCTTTGCAAAAACTCCGGTGTCCACTGGTGTTGAAAACATTTCAGATGTTCAGAAACATTCATTGATGCTGTGCAGAAACTCATTTTTATAACCAATTAATCTGTTTAGGATTTTACTATTGATCTGTCATGTAGTTTATAAAATGTGAACGCATCCAACATGGTCGGAGTTAAAGCTTTTGAAGACTTAGTCAGTTTATCCAGTGAATAGTTCAGAATCCTAAAATACGAGCAGGAAACAGCGGCACTGACTCCTCAAACTGGAGAAGCTTGAACCAGTGAATGTTTGATAGTTTGGCTTTTTTTTTTGTCCATTGGAAATCAAGTGATTGCCGATTTGTTTCAGCTTTGCATCGATGTGAAATGCAGTCAGTGTTTGACCACAGTCTGTGGCTGCAGTGAGTCCATGCAGGGCTGTAAACTAGTTTTACAAACTTAAGCACTGAAAAGATTTACCTGGAAACTTTAAGCTTCAGTCTTTTGCATTCAAGCCCTTCGCCAAACAAGTTGACACAATGCTGATTAAGCCTCTGAATGCGAGCTAAAGCTCACTGTATTTTAGTTTTTAAACCGGACGTATGTGGTCGCTTTCCTGCACCGATCAACTGGTAACATCAACAACAACGTTTGCACTGCCAGAGATGAAGGAGGAAAAAACCATAGCAACAGAGCTGGCAACAGCACCCACAAGTGTTGTGGAGCCGCTGAATTTTAACTGAGTGCCTAAGTCCCGCCCCCTCCAGTGGACCACCAGCAGTGGAGAAACCAAAACGGGGTGTTTTGATCGTGTTGTGGCGTCAATCACAGAGATGATGTTTTTCAATTTAAAAGATGTTTTTGCAAGAAATTCTCGTTTCATCAACACAAAAACCAAAGTGTGAAAACAGGAAAATGAACTGTGGCTTTGAAATGAGCTAAGCTAACCGTTTCTCCCTGTGTCCAGTGTTTGTGCTAAGCTAAGCTAACAGGCTGTTAGCTCTACCTTCATGTTCTTTCATCTAATTCTACTGAAAAACTAATGAGCTTGTTTCCTAAAAGTTGAACTATTTCTTAAAGCTCATTGTGCAGCTACAGAGCTTCACTTACAGTCACTGCACCTAAAAAATGAAAATGTAGAGAATAAGAAACCTGATCACCACTTTTTTCTGAAAATGCAGCATAGTGCTAATAGTTGGAAGGCATGTTCCTTTTAGCGTTCAGACTGAATGCACTGTGTGTCGGTGTTGGACTCCGTGTTTACGGCCGGTGTTTGGCTGACAGTGTTCAGACTGACGTCATGTCAGCCTTCGCCAAGTTCTTTCCTGCTACACCGAACAGTTTGAGATAACTGGTTGAAGACTGAAACTTCAAAATGCAAATCCTCCGTATGACACAGTGTCTACGGCAGACCACTGCTCCAGTGATTTCCTGCAGGCTGACGTGCATCAGTCAGACTCTGAACTATGGAAATGTTTTATTCAGTCAGCATCACTTCCTCTTTCCGTGATCTTTAAACATTTCCTCACTGTTCGGTAAACTTGTGGGGACTCCGTCTTCACAGCTTGACTGTTAGGGAAAACTTTTGGTCCTTTGCATATTTTCCCCCTCACATCTTGTACTTAGATTAATCAAATGAATGTAAATAGTAACATACGAACTGGCAGACTTTTGTGGGAACAGAGCTGAACTGGAGTCTTTTACTTGCTGTGGGAGTGGGAGGAGGCTTTTTCTGTCTTTTTTTTCATTTTGTGTTCCTTTCACTGAGTCTCGACCTCTGAACCGCTCCCTGTTTGAGATTCAGCACACAGCACACGTTGCCGTCTGTTTTTCTCCCTCCGCTGCACAAAGTGGCTGCTGCATTCATGTGCCGTACGTATGAGCGGGCGAGAAAGGCTCGACTTTAAGTCGTATCTGAAGTTTCCCTGTACAGGTTTAATGGCTCACTGTGGACTTCCAAGAGGAAATGAATCTAGTTACGTAAGCTGTATACACTGGAGGTCATTTAAATTCAAGCAGGAGTGAGACGTAACGCCAAGCTGTGCTTTCTGTCCAGCATCTCCTCTCACAGGCTGAAGATAGCTTGTCTAAATGTGGGGCATTAATAATCACACATTGGACATTTTATCTGAACAAACCATGTCTGTGACTTGGAGTTCATCCAATCACACAGCCTCCAAATACACCTTCTGCATACGGCACAGACCTATGTTGTCTCTAAAATGTGCAAAACTGTGAATTCTGATGGTTTCTGTTGTGATTTTCCTGCTGTATCGACTAACACCAGAGCAGAAAAGGACTGAGAGAACTCTCACTCATCGACCCGTCCAGGACAAAGTGACTGGAAGGTTTTTCTTACAGACGTGGCAGCACTTTATAGACAGTGACATCACGGCTGACTGCACTGGCGGCCGCTAACAAACGAGCTGAGTTTGGCACTTTACCTCAAGCAGAGGACGCTGGTGGGGCTCTTTAACCTTCATGTGCACTCTGTGTGTGTGCACACTGTTGTGCTGTCAGTTGTCTTGCTGGCTATATTTACAAGCTCTCTGTACCTGACAAATATGAGACGTAGCTCGATCGTCAATATGTGCACCTGTTGTAGAAGCAACTGGCCGCCTGGTTCTACTTGCCATGGTTTGCATGTCAACATGTTAATAAAAATCATCAAATTAGGAACCACCAAGACCTTTTTTTCATTTTGGTCCCAGAAGTTGACAAAAAAAAGGTTTGCATTCTTAAACTGAAATGAACTTTCTTCACCTGTAGCTGAATGAACTGTTTGTCACTCATAATGACCACAGACGCCAGAATCCTCGAGTCATCTGTGGGCCTATACGGCCAAACTCCATCCAATGCACTGCACATAATTTCATTATGATGAGATACACAAATTACCAGCTATATATTGCATCTCAGTCTACGGAGGCCTTATCAGGTTAACTGCACATAAGCTAATTATGATGAGATGCAGTTTATGCGTAAATGTGATAAACATAATGAAGCATAATCAGCGGGGGCTCATTTAGTGTCACTATATTTAGAACTGAACTCTGTTCAAGTTTCAAAACACTTTCTAACCCACGCTGGACGACTCTGACTATGCACATTATGATCCACGTACACATGTTAAACTCTCGAACACATTTTTAAAGGCTAATGATGCAGATGTGTTTTTGTTAGCGCTGAATGTTTCTACCAACCAAGACGCTGAAACTTCTATTTCTTTCTCTTTTTTTCAAATCAAAACTTCACATTTTTATGTTTGAGTTGTTAATTTTACGTTATCATGCTGCTGTTTTAAGGCTGAGGTAACACAGCGTCCAGAAATCAAGCTAGCTGTACGTGAGACTCCTAAGGAATCAACTTGGCTGCCCCCTCCCCGTTTTTGCTCCGCCCCGTGTTTTATTCTGTTAGTTGTCTCTCTCTCTTTAAGTCCAGTTTGATTCACGAGACCAAACGGCTGCAGGGAAAGTTGCCGCGGTGTAAACTGCTCCGTCTCGGCTGACGGCGTCGCCTGCAGCTCAGCTCGTCAAGTCGCCAGAGGCCAGTTTGAGAACATGAGGCACATAATTTGTGTCAACAGCCAATGAGCTCGTAGAGACGTCACCTGTTGCTAAGAAGCACAGCATAGAGCAGCCAATAGGAACACACGATCTCTGAAATGAGCTGTGATTGGCCGAAAACACTCCGTTACAGTCTGAATTCTGAGCCAATGAGAGGAGCAGAAGTCTGGAGTTCTTTCAGACCAGCTGAACTACAAAATGCTGAAATGTTATTATGGGATGTTAGCGCCATGACCCCAAAGATAAACTAACCAGCTCAGCTTTAAGTTACTGGTTGCTTATTCAGATTACAATTTTTCATACACATCCACAAATAATCTGTTAAATTTTGTGTGATTTTGCGTCTGAAATGATCCTCCTTCCTCGGTTGACACAAAAGTGAAAACAGCCTTTTTTTCTTGTTTTTATGACTTTATAGAGATAAATGATGTCACATCCAAACAAGTGATGATGTTCTTCAATATGATGCATTGTTGCAAATTAAACTTCCCAACAGTTTAAAGCAGTTCAAAGTAGCTGATCCTTAAACCTCTCCAACAGTAACCTGCAACACACACACAATAATGCAGCAGCAATATTTATCATTTAATATTTTACATTTTACTGCATCATGAGTACTTTTACTTTTGATACTGTAAGTACATTTCGCTTGTGATGCTCACGTACTCTTACTCAGCTGACTCTGGTCACGTGGTGACCTCCAGCCATGACTTTTTTACAAATGTTTTAGTGTCACTTTCTTTTTTCTAAGTTTTGTTTGTCTGATGAATGATGATTTATGTTGCATCATGGGAAACGTAGGACCCATTACCCTTGGAGCTTGAACCATGCTAATGATTAAAAGTCAGTATTTCTTTTCATTCCTTCATTCCTCTTTTTTCTTACTTTTGCAAGTCAGCTGTATGCTGTACGGAGCACTGCATCAGTGGAGAGCCATTTTAAAGTCGAATCATCATTAATCCTAAAAGAAGAACAAAATAAGAATTTTACTCTGACTTTTTTGTTTCACAGTGACGTGGCCATACATTAAAGCTTAAATGAAATCCTTTTACGTCTTCGTAGTATTTAAGCAAATGAACAGAGCTGAGGTGTGGCCCCGCCCTCTTATTTCCTGGGACGCAGTCAAGCAGACAAGAGAATAAACCATGGAGACAAACGTCCCGCAGGGTCACAGTATCAGTCACAGCATCCCACCTGAACTCATCACGTTTATCACCAGCTGCGCTGCACCGAGTCCAGATGGCTCTGCTGCATTCGCCTCCTCCGTCCTTGTGGATGTGTGGAGAGCTGAAACCGTTTTAATGTCATATGATCGCTGATTCACCACAGAACATTTGATTTGGTGAATATTAGCCCCTTTGTAGTCTGGGCACAGAAAATGATCTCTCACTGTGTTTTCCTGAAAAACATCACAATGTTTATCTGCGTGAGTGAATATTTTAGCACCACAGGGACAAAAGCAGGTTAAATCATATATGGTCACATGATCACATGTAAATTTCCTTTTACAAACGCCTACATGCAACCTGCTCTCTGATCACTCTTCAGCCCTATCAGTGAATTTCTGCAATGTATGTTTTGCACTAAAACAACTGAAGTAAATTGGAAATTTTACATATTAATAAACTATCAATTGAAAATAATAATTAAAATAATATGTGATGTTTTTTCCATCAGAATATTAAATATTGCTGCCCTGTAATTAGTCACGAGATCATACAAAGCAGTTAAAGTATGTCAGCACTGTTAAGAAACACGCATCCAGATCAAACTATGTCATATGTTGAACATAAAAAATGAAATGTGATGCAGAAAACCTCTGTCCCCTGAAGGAAACAGGAGTGATGTGATCCACTCTCTTGGTGTTAGTGAGGCCTCGAGCAGCAGCGTTCTGAAGCCGCTGCAGCTGCCTGATGGACTTTATAGGGAGACTCGTGAAGATGCCATTAAAATACCAAAACTCCAGAAAACTCACCGTCAGTTTGAGGTCAGTAACCAACAAAGGACCCGGGCAATGACGGCACAAACACACACGCACAGTTATGTGATGAAAACACAAGTGCTATGATCATTTTTATACAGGAATTAAATTGAATTGTGTTAGGAAAAGCAAAAGGAAAATCATTATTATGCAAAGATTGGAGCACTGTTAAGTGTGATGTGTTAGAATGAGGAGATGATCTTTATACGACGTCTCACACACATAAACTAACTGCTGCTGTGATGAATGTCTCTTTTTTTTCTTAACAACTGATTTTACATCAGTGCAAACTTCCCTTGACTGTACATTGTCAGCCCAGCAGCTCAGTGTGTGTGTGTGTGTGTGTGTGTGTGTGTGTGTAAAACCTGTAATATTGTTCCGTTCTCACTTTAAATGTTATCTTCTCTGTTTTTCAAACTGAGGTCAACAGTTTTTTTTTCTGCTCCGGTGGTGAGTGAGTGTGCTGCAGCTGGAAAACAAACGGTATTCTAACCCTGCGAACCGTCAATGTGCATCCCCCAAAATGCATTTTTTTTCCTCTAACATTTGAGTTAACTCTGTGAATGAAGGGTAAAGTCACTTAAACAAGGATTGGTGATCGCTGGAACAGTTAAATGTGTGCCAGCATGGTTATGGGGGGTAAAGCTGCAACCTTCAGGACTGAAAAATAAGGCAAAGCAGCAAAAGTACCAAAAACTGCAGTTTACTCGAATGAGCACTTTACCAGTCAGTCTTCCTGATGGACCAAAATGTCCAACTTTACAGCAGAAATGAACATGATTACAGCTCACAAGCCATCAGGCAACATGCTAAAAAACAGAAGTTTAACAGTACTGTGTGTATGACTCATACCATGAGACACAAATAAGGTAGACTTGCCAATAAAGAGTTCATTGCTACAGTTTTTGTAATTGTTGATTCCAGGAGCAGCCATCTTGCATTTTGACATGTGGAGCTTCTCCCAACATTCTGGGACGCTTGAGTTTAGGAGGCGTTCCATTCCAGCGTTACACCTAACCCTAACCCTATCAGCTGTGAAGTCTCTCCTGCTTATGGCCGTATTATGTAATCCTGGGTGCTTACTTGTGATGATATCCCAAAGAAAGGCTCGCTACTTCCTGAAACTGTCCACAAAACGTTTCTCATTTGTTGCCTTGTCTGTAAAAGGTCCTGAAACACCAGATAACATGACTTAAACTTCTGGAACCACCCTGCAAGTGCCAGCACCCTGCACGACACTCACCCTTAACCCTGCACGTAATGAAGTGTGCTGCAGATCATTGTAACATCTCTGAATAACACTGGATCCATGATGCTCCAGCTGGCAGGATGTCCGGAAACCCTTTAAATGAATGAGTAACCTGTTTGAGCCTGCACTGACACTGCAAGCACACACTTCTCCTGCAGCATCACCAGGCCTCAGAAATCTCAGAAGAGAACTTGCATGTCATTTCATAGTTTCAGTCATGTGACTCATGTGGGTAAAACGTTTGCTCTATGAACGTAACATAGAAGCCATATATGCTCTGATGAGACCTGTGTCTGGAACAACTGTCTAGCATTTGGGCTAAAAAGAAAGAAAGAAAGAAAAGGTAAAACTCCTGTTGGGTGGCAAATGGCAGCCAGTGCAGAAGGACCTCTTTTTTACTCGCCAGGTAGGCGGTAAAGGCAGAGAGAAAGAAAATTTAACTGGACGAAGAAGGAAGGAGTTCCCGGTAGTAACTGAAGCAGATGTGTTAAAATGCCCAAACTGCCAAGAAACGTGGAGGGAGGGGATGGATAAACAGAATATTTGCAAAGTGTAAATATCCGCCTTTTGACTCATCCACACCAATCCCTCCACAAAAGGAAGATTCACTTGTCCCGGGATGATAGGATCGACCTTTCATGCAGACAAAACAAACAATACTCGACTCGAAGGTCCGTACAAGTGTTGACCCCTAAAACTGTGTGAGCAGCTGCCACGCCCACTACAAACACTTGAGCCATAGCTAACCGTGTTGCGTGGGAGCGTTAGCGAGCATTCATGCAGGGATGAGATTTATTTCTCTGCAGTGGCAGTAAACAACACATGGCTCTGTGGAAAGTGAAAGCTGTGCCGTGGTCAGAGCTCGAACGAGATATGAACCAGCAGGGCTCAGACCAAGTACACACACGCACACACACACACACACAAACACAC
>JAQLOL010000020.1:27507390-27523947 GCA_029783665.1 Naso thynnoides
TCAGCTTCTTCTTCTGACAATGAGTTTATGTTCACGCTACCCTCGCTCATGGCACAGCGCCACCACCAGGACACATGGAGTAGTTATTAAAAATATATATATATCATATCTGACGCCGACCATTCGATAATCGTACCTCAAGAGTCCGGATGAAGATAGTTTGTGTAAGCAGGCAGGGTGTGAGCTGAGGAGGACCCTGAACGCATCACATCCGCGTGTTGCCTTCAGAGTCAGATGACCACAAGCTGAGCTTTGATGGTCACAGGTCAGCCGTGACCGCAGGCAGCAGCAACCTGTCACCAACTTCCCGTGACGCATGCCACACATCACACACTCGGGGATTCGGGGAATAAACACACCTGTGTGACGTCACCGTACCTTCACGTGGCTCCGTCACGTCGTTTTGTCCGCGCCGTTCCTGTGGTAGCCCAGGTGCCTCATCACCTCGCTGCAGTAGGCCTCCACC
The DNA here is from genome assembly GCA_029783665.1 of Naso thynnoides. Lineage (NCBI taxonomy): Eukaryota > Metazoa > Chordata > Actinopteri > Acanthuriformes > Acanthuridae > Naso > Naso thynnoides. The sequence continues at coordinate 27,507,857 of JAQLOL010000020.1, forward strand.
TGGCCGATCTGCTCCACGCTGAGCCGCTCACGCCAGGCGTAGATGGCCTCCTTGGCGTCCCTGGACGATATGAGGAAGGGCCTGTCTGACGAGTAGCCGTGACCGTGCGTCATGTTCAGCGCGAACCTGTCCAGCGCGGGGAACGTGGACAGGTTGGAGAAACGGTAGAGCGCCTGGAGCTCCTCCATGGGCCGCAGGACCAGGTCCTCGTAGCGGATGCGGTGGTAGCTCCTCCTCAGCCAGGGCGGCGCGTTCATCACCAGCATCATGTCGCTGAGCCAGTTGTCGCAGATGAGCTCCATGGCGCTGGACACGTAGCTCTCGGCCCGGTTCACCTTGCTGCTCGGCACCAGCAGCCGCTTGTACTTGTCGCTCTGCTTCTTGCTCCGCAGCACCTGGATGCTCTCCTTCACCAGGGCCTGCTTGGACTTCAGGCGGGAGTTGTGCACGGCCCTCGGGTCTCTGAAGAGCTGGATGATCTGCAGGTTTATCGCCGGGTCTTTCATCAGCGGAACCAGCGTGCTGAGGTCCAGGACGCGGACTCCTTTGATCACCATCACCGGGTACTTCTTGCACTCCCGCTCCAGCTCCCGTATGTCCCGCTTCGGGCACTTGGCGCACTGGTCCTCTTTCACCAGGCCGACTTGGTGGCGCTTGTGCGCGCCGCACAGCGGCTCGGAGCAGATCACCTTGTTCATTTTCCAGCCGAATATGAACGACGTGGTGATGTTCTGCGAGCCGGCGTACAGCCTGAGGACGGAGAAGTCGCAGCGGTACAGGGCGTTCATCATGTCCCGCACCGCGCCCTGGAGGCTGCCCGCGTCCCCCGGGTACAGAGCCTGCCAGATGTGCCACATGGGCTCGTACAGGTAGAACACATCGGGGTGCTGGTTGAACAACTCCCCCAGGAACGACGAGCCCGTCCTCCAGGTGGCGTGCAGGTAGATGTGTATCCGAGCCTGGCTCCGGTTGGCGGCGTGCTCCGCGGCGTCGCTGCCGTTGTAGCCGTTATCCCACAGCAGCGCCACCGTGTTCTCCAAATCTGGGCATCTGGACTGTTGCTGGGGCAACCCGTGGCCGGCGTGCTGGGCGGATTTATCCCGGTAATCTAACACGTACGGGATTAGCAGGAGTAAGCCGGAATACGCCAGGATCAAAACCAAGTATTTCTTATGGAGCCGCCTCTTCATTTCCTTTCGCCGAGAGAGGCGGGCTGCTGCTCGGGAGGTCGGTGCGGCGCTGACTGAGCACGGCCAGGCTCCGGCAGACCTGTGTGTGTGTGTGTGTGAGAGTGTGTGTGTGGCAGGCCACGCCCATTAAAGGCAAAGGAGCACATTATTTCTCCTTATACTTTGCACACGTTGTAGTCGGTTATGTTCAAAAAGCGTCAATAAATCATTGACAGTGTAGAAATGTACAGAATTATCGGCCAAATATAAATAAATATGTCGGACGATGGAGGTCCCACAGCCTTGAAGACAAGAAAGAGGGTTCAACCGTAACGAGCCGTCTGCAATGAATTATGGGAATTCAGCAAGAGTTTAGCGCCGAAGTTACATGAGCGCAGTTTATTACCGTATTCAGTGTGAAGTGTGCTTTATTAAACCTTTTAGTTTTACCAACCTCGTTTTTTAACGTTAGCTGTTTGTTTTTATGACAAAACAAGGGTTAAACGATGCTGATGTGCGCATGCGCATTTGCCCTCGTCTGCTGTATGAGGGAAGCTGCGCGGTAACGTTACCGAAACATCCCAGGACGAACAACGCGAACCGACGCTGCTGCGCGTCATCTGGAGATTATTGTTCGTGCTAACACTTTAGCTCGCACGGTCCCCAGCTAGCAGCTAGCCGGGCGGGTAGCTAGCGTTAGCTGCACGTAGATGCTAGCGTTAGCCGCACGTAGATGCTAGCGTTAGCCGCATGTAGATGCTAGCGTTAGCCGCACGTAGATGCTAGCGTTAGCTGCACGTAGATACTAGCGTTAGCTGCACGTAGATACTAGCGTTAGCCGCACGTAGATGCTAGCGTTAGCCGCATGTAGATGCTAACCGCCGCAGCACCGGGAACATGAGCGCGGCTCACTGGAGCTCCTTCGAGAAGGAGACAGAGAGGGAGACGAAGAGGCTGATCAGATGCATCAGCGGGCTGGAGGAGGATGAGAACAACCAGAATTTTCAGCTGGCGATGAAATTTGCCTGGTCGAATTTCAGGTGACTTAGCCGCTGACAGGATGGCAGCTAGCACACATCAGCTACAGCCTGTGATGCTAAAGTCTCGTTTCTTGGCAGGTTTCATCGTTACTTGGACGTTGACAGCCATAAAGTCCAACGCAGTATAAGTGGGTGAGTGTTTTTAATGCCGAGGTTACAGTTTCATGACTGGTGACAACGTGTTGCATAGCGCAGTCCTCAACCTGAAATCTTTTGGACTTGATTTAGTGAGTACTTGACAAAGTAGATGTTTCAGTAGTAATCATTACCCTTTTATTAAAGAGAAGGACTCCACTAACCTTTCCAGTTACTTCATTACTGCTGTTTTTCATCAAATTGGTACCTGGATGTTCCTCTAAAAATGAAAAATCTACTCTAGAAGCCTCTAAGTGCCTCTGTTTCTGTGAAGAAGTTTTGACAAAAAGTTGCTTTTCTTCCTTTTCCCCGTATATTACGCGCCGGGTGTTTTGCATGACACTCGTGTTTCCAACCTGCTGTGTTTTCCAGAATCTACGAGAAGCTGCTGGTCCACTCAGACTTGAGTAAAGCTGAAAGCTGGATGAGGCTGACTGATGAGTTCCTGAACTCACCTTTACCTAATACTGATGGAACAAAGGTACAGCACTAATGTAATCAGCTGATCAAGTGATTGTCCTCCCACCTGGTCCGTGTTTCCCTCAGGCCACAGACGTTTTTTTCCTCTTTGCAGACTGACGTCCACTTCAGCGTCCTGTCGCTGCTGCTCTGTTTGTCAGGGTCCCCCTCAAACACAGACTTTACTGAGAGACCCAGAGTGAAGGAGGCTGGTGAGCTGATGTCTCACTTGTGAACATTTTAAATTCACACTTAAATGTCCCTGTTGATCCTTGTTGCTTCAACTCGTGTCTGCAGAAGAAGAAGACAACTTTGACTGGGCCAGTTATCTGATGGAGGGTGAGGACATCGACACTGGACCGTACCCAGACACCCCCGTGAGTCAGTCACAACCACGGACACCGTTTCTTGACACAGATGAGCTCAGTGTAGCTGCACATTAGTCCACAGCTCTGCACGACGTCACAGAGGTCTTCTGGTATTTTTCCTCATTACACGACTTTATCTGGGTGGATTTAGATGGAGCTCTGCGGCGGCATGAAACTTGTGAGAATCATAAAGCCGTAGCGACATTCACCTGTGGAGTTTGGGGGATGTTGGTCAAGCACGGTCTATAAATGACCACACACACACCTGAGAGGAAGTCCATTCAGCTGTGTGTAACGGGTTTAGTGTGAGTGTGCAGAAATGAAGCAGTCTTGCCTGGTTTGTAGGAGTGGTCTGAAGAGGAGAGTGAGGACGATGATAGCCAGCAGCCAATCAGCAGGGAAGATTCTGGGATCCAGTTGGACCGAACGCCACAGGATGAGCAGGACAACAGCAACAAGACCGTCCCCGTCACATGGACAGGTGCAGATGTCTCACACAGCAAAACGACACAATCATGGACAGTAGATAACACATGTTGACGATAACGTGCGTGTGTGTGTGCGTGTGTTTTTGAAGATAATTCCAGTTTGTGTGTTCGCAGTGGGTGAGCGTGATGCCCGAGCCTGGCTGGAGCAGCACGTAGTGACACCGTACTGGGTGGCTCACGCGCCTCGTTTCCCTCACAGCCTGCATTTACACTCCAACCTGCTCAACGTGTGGTGAGACTCCAGACTGTGGCATTTTCATTTAGGAGAAAGTTCCTTCATTTACTTCACACAACACAATGCTGACGTGTTTACTTTGTCGAGTACTTGGGCCAAATTTACTGTGACTACATATAAAATAAGGTCACGATCTTTAAAGGAAAAATTCAGAGAGTTTAACATTATGTTACTGTGACGTTGAGTCGATAAGATTACTTGTGAATATGGCGGTGCTTTGCTGTCCATAATCCAAGATGACTGGCCAAGGTTAATGTTGCACCTGTTTGTCATCGGATCATTTTAAAACTGACTGGTTGGCAGACACTGAAGTGCAGTTTTATGTTTCTGTCAGTTGAAATGATTGGAGATGTTTACTCTCAGCATCTCTCCTCTCAGGGATCAACACTTGTACAACACTGATCCGTTGTATCTGCCAGAAGAAAAGGCCTTTGTCACAGAGACTCAAGTAATCCGGGAGACGTTGTGGTAAGATGTGATGATGCTGTGATGTGTGACTGTGAGAGATCTCCTACAATTTTCTCTCAAGTTCTGTCTTTTGGTAAATTATAGATCTCTTAGCGTTTGAGTCTTTGTTTCATTTAGGAGAAATGTTTCCCTTCAGGCTCAGATTAAAATCTCGTGTACTGACACTAAAACGTGAGGTTGAACAATGGCTTATAACCCGGAAACAGCTGTTTGTTTGTTTCCTGAAGGGTTATATGCTGCTGTTTAGCTCTGTTGTTTTCAGCTAGCGATAGCGTCAGTGACGAGCTCCAGCTCTCAGGACTGCACCGTTTGTCATGGTGATGCTGTAGAACATCATATATGATTGTAAATCTGCTTATTTTAAGACTTGATGTGCAAGAATCCAAACTGCTCCTGTAACACTTTGGTTTTGTGTTGTAAAGTTGAGCTGTGTGACTGTTGTGTTGCAGGCTTCTCTCTGGGGTTAAAAAACACTTTATATTCCAACACCTCGATGGAAAAGTGTCAGTGAGAAACAATGTAGTGGTCACACATCTGACCAGTGTAAGTTGAAAATGTGAGAATGTCTTTGATTGAATCTTAATAAATGTACCTTCTGTCTGCTGGAGGAACCACTTCTCCTCTCTGTGTGTGCTGCAGAACTGTCTGCACTCGGTGCTGGAGCATATCGCCGTGTACGGGCAGGCGGTGTTCAGGCTGCAGAGGTTCATAGATGAGGTGACAGGATACAGCTCGGAGCCCAGCCCGCCAGGCTCCAGCTACTCCTACGGCTCAAAGAAAGGCTCCGAGCCTCCCTTCAGGACTTACCAGGCCTTTGTGTGGGCGCTCAACAAGTACTTCACCTGCTTCAAGGAGGAGCTGACCACGATCGAGCGAGAGCTCATATGCAACGGCAAGTGCAGGCTGCAGAGTTCAGGGTTAGAATGGTTGAGTACCTCAACATACAACCTTGAACCTGTGTAAGGAAGCAAATAAAACAATTGTGCAGTGGTGTGTGGGATTTAACATACGTGTGCTGTTATGAAAGCTACTGACTGGAATGCCAGAACACCACAAAGTTTCACACTTAAAATAATGACAGTTTGGGCATCAGAGTTGCCAGACAGAAATATTAGGATAATGGCGTCAATTTATCAATACCAAGCATAAAGAAATGTTTTGACGGGTTTTCACTTGGTGTCAATGTGAGATGAACAAAACTGAAGAGGTTAGAAACTAAACCAGAATATTTCTGTAATGTAAACAGCATTAAAAAGAGAAGTAAACATTTGAAAATGTGAATTATTTAATGAGAGAAACCTCAGTGTTAGCTTTCAGTGCCTTATTAGCTTTTAGCTTGTAGTAACGTCGAGTTAGAAAGCTGGATTTCAAAAAGGGGTGGATAGTTTTGCAATGAAACTGAGGCGAGATGCCTGTTTTAAAGTCAGACAGTTCACACTGTTACTGTGAGTCTATGGCTCTTTAATGAACAGTGCGTTCATTCACAGTGAAGAAATTTCATTTATGCCTATTTTACATTTTGTAATGCTGACGTCACTTAAGGGAGCTTTTGTCTTACTGAGGCTGCAGCTCGTTGATGGATTTGAACCCACTCACAGATGACTTCTCACTACCTGCAGGAGCAGAGTCAACTTTATGCCATTTCTGCATGCGTGGCGACTCATACGAGCTGCCATGTACTGAAACTCTGTGTCGTGTTACTTGTACAAGTTAGTTAGTAGGTTTGATCATGAAGGTCCTCGTCTCATGTCAGTGTTTGATATGTTTTCCTCTCCTGCAGATGAGACTTTGACTCTGTCTGCAGTTCTGGAGCGACTCAACCCTCACTTGGCTCAGATCAAAGTGCTGCACAAAGTTTTCTGTACCGGGATCGCCGAGGTTCCCCCTGAGACGCCGAACGTCGTGCGGGCCTCTCACTTGCTCAACACCCTGTACAAAGCTATCATTGAGTATGACAGCGTCGGGGAAGCGTCAGAGCAAGCTGTGAGTTTGTCCGCAGTATTAAACGGAATTCATGAACCTTAACAAAGAATAATCTGCGTGTATGTTCATTCCTGTGTGTTTTCCCTTGCCAGGTGGCCTTGTTATTTTCACTGTGGACAGAGACAGTCAGGCCATACCTAGAGATTGTGGATGAATGGATTGTTCACGGCCACCTGTTTGACCCTGCCAAGGAGTTCATCATTCAGAGGTGTGGAGAGATAGTGTTTATAAAGAACATGAATTTTAAACCGTACATTTTGGTGGCTACGCTACAGTAACTGACTGATTTGATCAGCTGAGTTTTTCCTATTTTCTTTTCAGGAACAAGGACGTCCCGGTGAACCACAGGTACTTCTGGTACGCCACCTACACGCTGTACAGCGTGTCTGAGACAGTGGAGAATGAGGAGAAGCTGAATGACGCAGCCAGCGGGAGCTCAGGAGGGGATCAGAGCTCCAGCAACAGGCAGCTCACCATGGTGTCCTTCCTCAAACCTGTGCTCAAGCAGATCATAATGGCAGGGAAGTCCATGCAGCTGCTCAAAAACCTGGACTGCAAGGAGGCTCAACAGTCTGAGAGGTCGTCCAGAGGTCAGAGTTGGCTACTCTTTGCTCCTCAAATAGTTAAAGAATCAGATCTTTTTTTACTAAACAATTAAAAACCGACACATTACAGATGCAGAGAGGAAGAGTTTGTACACATTGTTTCTGGAGTCGGTGCAGTCGCGCCTCTGCAGCCGAGAAGAGTCGCCCACAGACACAGTAACCGAACAACAGGCCACGAAGAGGAGCCTCATAAAGATGCAGTCCATCATAGCTCAGCACCTGGAGATTGAGGACATCCACGACCCGCTGTTGGCCATCAACTTTGCAAGGTAAGCAAAAAAACAAACCAAAAAAATCCAAGAACAAAGCTAAAGGCCTCAGTGTGGCCACCTTTATGCTGTTTTCATCATCTCTCGAGTGGTCCAAAGATAGTGTCATATAATAAGCCACCAGGCTGTCATGGTTTAGATGTGTGTTCTTCAATTCCAAGAGTTCTGAAAATCTAAAGGATCCCTGTCGTGTCTGTGTTTCCTCTCAGGCTGTATCTGGAGCAGAGCGACTTCCACGAGTGTTTCTCCAGAGGAGATTTCATCGTGGACCGCTCGTCTCAATCTGTCACGTGCCAAACCTTTGAGCTCACCCTGCGCTCCTGCCTCTACCCCCACATCGAGAGGCGCTACATCGAGTGCTGCGGGAACCTGATGAAGACGCTGAAAAAAGACTACAAGTAGGCGTCTCTCCAAGGGTTATACTAGTGAGAACTTTTAGTTTTTTTCTGCAGACGGGTCATTTGAGTGCCTTGATGTCTCCACAGGCTGCTGGAATACCTCCAAGCTATGAGGAACTACTTCCTGCTGGAAGCTGGAGACACCATGTATGACTTCTACACAGCCATCTTTGACAAAGTGCAGGAGAAGGAGAGCTGGCAGCAGCTGTCTTTTCTCAATGTTCAGCTGCAGGAGGCAGTTGGACAGCGCCACCCTGAGGACAGCAGCAGGTACTACATGTACTTATTATGGAAGACATACTGATAAGTATGTGGATAACTCCTTTTTATGTTACTGAGAACTTGAATGTTATATTCATTGATTATAGATTGTCAGTCTTCTTGGAGACGATTGACCCTGCCAGGAAAAAACATCCTGTGAATAATCTTGAAGTTCTTACTCTGAGCTACAAGGTAGAAAATGTGAATGTGTTTTCTTACATTTGGTTCGACTGTTCTGACAGCTGCCGTGTTGACATTCACTCATGTTGACTCTCCACAGGTTCCCTGGCCAGTTGATATTGTGATCAGCTCTGAGTGTCAGAAGATCTACAACCAGGTGTTTCTTCTCCTGCTGCAGATCAAATGGGCCAAATACAGTTTGGACACGCTCAGATTCAGTGGTATGAGTTATATGAGTTATGGTGGCCCGCTGAAATCTGCATCATGTTGTACGTTTTCAATATGCAAAGTGTGTTTGTTTCTCATAGATTTCACAGGTGTCACTAAGAAACTGGAGGGAAGTCTGACTGAAGCATTGAAGATAAAAGAGCCAATAAATCAGCAGATTCATCGAATGTGTCTGCTGCGGGTCAAACTGATGCACTTTGTCAACAGCCTTCATAACTACATCACGACCAGGGTGAGAGTTCATGCGGCCCACCTTTTCACAGCACACTCTTCAGCAGCACTGGTGTCACTAATGAGAGGAGCGATGGACATTCTGATAAATTTAATTTGATTATTTACTCCTGTGCTTTTCCTACTGTGATCTGAGAAAATGTCTTCGTTTTTTGTAAAAAGAAAGAAAAAAAAAAAGGTGCACTTTACATTTCTATCTGACCCGTTCTTAAAGCATAAAACAGCTGCTCCTCACGCTGTCACCCCAGAGAGAAAAGTTACCAATGAACTGATGACCTGTTTGGCATCTTAGACTTTAAATGTTGGCCGTAATGTTTCCGTAGCATTTTAAAACATGATGTTACTTTATAGAAAAATAAATCTCAGATGAAATCTCTAATTGTAGCTGCTACGTTAGTTTGTCTGAATGTTCAGTTAAGACAGAGCACCGCTGCTGCCTCTGAGGCTCTGTATGTACAGGTAGCACCACGTTTCAGTAAATACATGTATTAATATTAATGTATCAGTCTAATTTTATGTTATTATACTATGATACATCACAGTTTAGATTTTCATTACAGCTACATTACAGACTAAGCAACAGAAGTTACTGAATCTCTGTAAATTATGTCATTTTTGTAGGAAAACTTTAAGAACTGAGTGGGATTATTAGTCAGGTATGACGCTTACGAAGCTGATGTTGCTGTTGCCATCCGACATGAACCCTGCCCACCATGTGAGGGTTTAGTCTGCGGTGAAAACACGAGCCTGATCAGAGTTTACTCTTCCAAACGGTGACGTACTGAGCCCAACTGAACTGAACCGCTTAGTGGAAATGGGGCTTATTGCTGCAGGTGAGATATCTGCTTTGTAAAGTCACTTTGGTGTTGACTTTAAAGCTGAAGCCAAGCTAGCTGTAGCATGAGACTCCTAAGGAATCAACTCCGCTGCCCCCTCCCCTCCCTGTTTTTGCTCCGGCTCGTGTTTTATTCCGTTCGTTGTCTCTTTAAGTCCAGTTTGATTCACACTGAGACCAAATGATGAGACCAAACGGCTGCAGGGAAAGTTGCCGCGGTGTAAACTGCTCCGTCTCGACTCGAGCCGTCTGACGGCGTCGCCTGCAGCTCAGCGTGGGTGCGTTCCTTTTCCTACAACCAGCGCTAGGGCTGGACGATTATGGCAAAAATCATAATCACGATTATTTTGATTGATATTGAAATTAACAGTTATATTATTATTATGTGGTGGCACTGGCTGAAGTCGACGCACTTTTTTGTGTCTTTTGCTCCTTTATGACTTCGTCAGAGAAAACTTCATGATTGACCTTCAAATGGTTCAACAAATTGGTCGTGTGGCCCGGGGGTGCAGACACGATAGTGCGACATAGTTTGCACACTATTTTTTTCCGTTCGACGTCCGACAATTCAAAGCCAAAATGTTTCCAGACCGCTGAACATGTCCCAGTCCTTTTTTCTTGTCAGCCAAAGGCCTCTCTGTCACTTGAAATCTTCCCGCGTCTGCTCAGACACACACCGTTCCTCCAGCGGATCTAACACAAGGGGCGGGACACAGAACTCGCTGGAAAAGACGGGAACGTTGGATTTATGTCAATGGTGTGCCGCGCCAGGCGGAACAATAATCGTTTTAAGTCGATTATTACGTTTTTATAATCATGGAGGCCAAAATCGATATCGCGATTAAAATCCAATCAGTCTAACCAGCGAAGGAGCAATTCTTTTAAATGGAGGGGAAGATATCTGCCAGTGGAGGATGAGGCATCACGAAACAAAACATGGATTTCCCAGAGCGATCCATGTTTATCGTTTCATTAATCGCCGATGAATTAACATCGCCACAGAGAAAAAACGATACTACCTGTCACCTGCCGGCTTCATTCATTAATTTCAGATCGCACTGTTAATTGTCACCACAAGACTTCCCCCACATTTGTAGTGTTTGCATCAGCCACGTGCTCAAGGTAGGCGTTGCGTTACAGCGCTGTTGCCGGTTGAATTCAGCGTACGCGCCGACTGTTACGCTGGTTAAATGGTGTGCAGACTCCACCTACTTGGCGTGCTGCAGGCGTTCACCTGCGCGATAATGGTGTGGACCCCTTGTCAAGTCGCCAGCGATCAGTTTTAGAACGTAAGTCTCATCACTTGTTTCGACAGCCAATCAACTCATAGCGACATCACCTGTCGCTAAGAAGCACAATGTAGAGCAGCCAATAGGAACACACGCTCTCTGAAATGAGCTGTGATTGGATGAAAACACTCCGTTACAGTCTGAATCCAGAGCCAATGAGAGGAGCAGAAGTCTGGAGTTCTGTCAGACCAGCTGAATTACAAATCGCTGAAAGGTTATTATGGGATGTTAGCGCCATGACACCAAGGATAAACTGCCAACCTCAGCTTTAAGGACTTTAGGAGCGCATACACATTTAATCAAACCCACTTGTATTTTTCCTTCATAAAGAAGTAACCAAACTTTACGGACTGTGTCTTTATTGTTGGTAGATTCTGCACAGCACAGGACTGGAGTTTCAGCATCAAGTGCAGGAAGCAAAAGACCTGGACCAGCTGATCAAGATCCATTACAGATACCTGGCAACCATTCACGACCGTTGCCTGCTGAGGGAGAAGGTAAACAGCAACAGCTGCAGCTCAACATCACTGTGCAGGCAGGGACCGCAGAACGGGTTTCACTGAGAGGGATCTGTAAATGAACACACATCACTCACCTGTCAGATCTTTGTATCACATCATCTGGTTATGTTGTTTTTCCTGTACTGACTCAGCTTCCTGTGTGCATCAATGACATGTCATATGTCTGTGCTGCTGTGTTTTCTCAGGTCAGTTTTGTGAAAGAGGCAATAATGAAGGTTCTCAATCTTGTCCTTATCTTCTCTGACCGGTGGCAGGCTGGATTCGGAGCCTGGAAGTATGAGCTTTCACACACACTTACACACACACACACTAACACACTCTAACACACACACACACACACACACACACACACACACACTAGAGAATAATCCAAATCTGAGCTGCAACTGAAGCGGAGAATCTGCTCGGAGCACAAAATGTTCAGATATTAATGTTTTTCAGTTGCGACCAGCAGCTCTTCAGGTCAGTCTACTAAAGTTCTCCACTCTTTGGTGGCATCAGTTTTCATCCTAGGAGGCTGAAATTTGTGTGTGGAGGTGTGTGTGTGTGTGTGTGTGTGTGTGTGTGTTCATGCCAATTGGCTAAAAGGGGCAGGGCAATGGGAGTGGCCGGTAGTAAAAAAAGCACATAACTTCAAAATGGATTTGTGTAACATGACCAAACTTTGTAGAAACACATACACACACACTCTCATTGGTCATGGCTTGCTCCACCCCTACACCTTAGCCCCGCCCCTTCCAACCATTTGTCATAGACTGCTGGTGGTGCTAGTTTGTCTCAGAAGTATGAGCTGTGCTGCTGTAGCTTCCAAAGACATTCCTGTTTGTGTTTTAATATTTTGTGTATCTTCTATCATCAGGATCGAGTCTATTGATAAAATGGAATCCGATTTCAAAAACTGTCACATGTTCCTGGTGACAATACTGAATAAGGCTGTGTGTCGTGGCTCCTTCCCTCACTGTAAGTAAAGCTGTTTCAGGCCTCTGATGTCATATAAAGCACATGTTCTGTTGATGCGAGTATGTTCTCCCCTTGTACGTTGTGCACAGTTGGGGCTAAATAAGAAGTAACAGCGTGTTCTGTGCTTTTCCTCCGTGTACAGTGGAGTCTCTGGCTCTCTCTCTGATGGCCGGCTTCGAGCAGTGCTGACTGACCCAACCCCGCCGACTGTTGCTGCATGTCATCAACGTCTGTTCGCCGACTGCTGTCAATGCTTTGCATTCACGATGATGTGGAACATGTGATGTCACTGACTGCCCTGATGTGATGTCGGAGGATAACGTGTTTCTTTTGTCTTGGACGAACAAACTACCTGTGATCATACATCATCGTCCATATTTCAACATTTTATGTTTTTGTAAAGGTGTTTTGGGAGCACTTATGCTGAATGTAAGTAATTTGTATATATTAAGCACAATAAATCTTGTTGCTCAGCAAATAATAATGTAATCTTACTTTATGGAAAAACTTAATTAATGTTGGTATTAGCAGTAATTTGATGGTGTGAAGTTAAACAACAGCAGATTTTATATACTTTATTTTTTTGTTGCAGGTCTGAATTCAGCCCTTGGTTTGTAAAATGATTAGTTCTTGTAAAAATAGAACTGATTAACAACTGAATTTTTTTTTTCTGATTTGCTTAGATCTATTTATATTGCATAATTTAAGATTTTTTAACAAAGTAAAATTTCACTCAATTTGCTTTGGTGGTCAAAATCAACAGTAATGGAAATGTAAGTGATGAATACTAAGTAGTGGTCAGTAAATTACAGTAGTATTAACCTTAGTTATGAATACATAGTGTTCATTATTAATGTTTGTGTTGCAGCTTGTATGACTGCAGCAGCCACCACAGGCAGATCGATGGCTTTGACCTAAAGCTCTGAAAGAGTCTGATTCTAGATCAGTCGAGGAAATGTGATATTTCTGTTTCATTTGGTTAAAGTGTATGTAATGACTTGTTATAGCTGCAAATTGTACATCTTGGCTGCTTAAATCTAAAGACAACCTCTGGTAAATATACACAGTCTGGACTAGAATCCGTCCAGACATCGTTGCCTTTAAGAGGATGCTTACACTTATTCTGTCGGTCACATTTGTCTCAGTTCAGTGATTCCAGTTAAGTGGTTAGCTCTCTGGTTCACAGGCAACAAAAACTTGGAGTCATCGGCTGTGCAGCGTTTTTCAAGTTTGACTAATTCACTTGTATTGAAGGATAAGGCTTTTTTAGCGTATTAGCAGAGTTGTATCCTACCTTTTGCATTTATCGTCCTGCTTGAGCTCTTCACAGCCCTGAGCAGTATATGTGATTTGGAACATTATTTAATAGATTTATTTTTTAATAAAAATTAAACTTCCACATTTTACTGTGTCTAATTTCCATGTTTTCTATTTTAATTTATTTTTTTGTGTGGGGGCTTTTTCTTGCCCTGATTTCCGGAGAACAATATAATGTCCTTTGAATAGATGTGCCATTTATCCCCTATTTTTTATTAGTTACTGTTTATTTAGTTTAGGCAGTGGTTGTAACTTAGTAGCAGTGAATAGAAAGTTGTGCTGCATGATTTTGATAAAATATCTTATTGTGTTTATTATATTGCAATTGAAATATGATTTTTGACATTAGAAGGAGTAATAATTTTGACGTTTTTCTCATTTTCATTGAAAAACAAAATGATTTTGGTGTAATTTTGCAGGGATCTGTATAGAATAGAGAATATAATGTGTAGGTTAGGATGACTGACACACATTTCTCTTTGAAATAAATCCTGCCCTTTTACTTCCTGTCAGTGGGACCTTACTTTGGAAAAAAAATATTAACGATAGTCAAAGGAAAGAGACAAATTATTTTTGGATCCCGATTAAATTGTACCATCATTCTCAAATATGATGTTTACAAAATTAAAAACATTTGTAAAATTATCTTTTAAAATGACAAACATATTTGAGAATGAGGACATAGTTTAAACAGATTGAAACGGAATTTGCCTCTGTCCATTTAGTAGAGTACAACATTTTTTCTGAATTAAAATGTTTCTGGGGTCCAGTGGAAGGACTTTGCCACTCTCACTCTGTTGTGGCTTTGCATGAAAGTGATCAACATTACTTCTAGTGGCTTTAATTACAAACCACACTTAAAAGGAGATAAATATATTTAACAATCTAATAGGTCACTAGTAGATTACATTTGTCAACACTGACTACATGATAATACAGTATCAGATGTTCAATTACATTATGACATTAGCAAGAAGAACATGGAGTTTTTTATTTGTATTTTTTATCATGATGCAGTAATTAAAAATACATATATAATGCCCTATCCTCTGCGGTGTGTGGCGTTTTCTTTCTTTCTGTCTTTCTCTGTTATTTGGCACCGATCACCCTCCATACCCCGCGGCAGGTTCCCGTACATTCCTCTGACTTCACCTTCCGTCCTCCGCGTCCCCCGTATCCCTGCCGCCCCGGCGGAGGACCGCTGAACTGCAGCTCTGCGCGGAGTTTCCTGTTGAGTTTCCCTGTTTGAGGGACAGGAACTCCCTGCTCTACTTCTCTCCCCCGCCCATGATCATAACACCGACCGAGGAGAGATTCCTCTGGCCGACGACAGGAAAAAAAACTTGGATTTAAGAGTTCCGAAGCCGGACGGTGGAATCAGCACTCCGGTTCCATGGCGCTGAGACGTTAGTCCGGTTTGTCACCGCACAAGTTTTCCTCGCTAACCAACGAACTCCCGGTGAGTAGAAACGATTTAACGCGAAGTTGAACTCATGTCTGAGCGGATCTCCAGCGAAGTTAGCCTCGGTGAAACCTGCGGCCAAAGTCGGGTGTAGCCTGTCCGTCCGCGCCGGTTTGAAGCGGTCCGTTCCCAAACCTCTTTTCTCCGGGAGGGAGTTTGTAGTTTGAGGAGGTGAGCAGCTTGTTGCCCCGTGAAGCTTTTTCCTGGCCCGCAGGCCCGAGCTGTGACTAATCTCAGGCCGCGGCACGGCGGAGGATACGGCCATTACCACGGGGACACGGTGGGGGAGGACTTCAGGACGTCCCAACGTCAAAAACTCACAACTGGCGTCCTCGCTTCTACGTGTCTTTGGGAGGAAAGTGTCCCAAAGTTTAGCTGTGAGTTGGGGCAAAGAGAGTCCGTAGGTGTGACAGCCACGGCGGGACAGAAGTCACTCATAAAGCGGCTGAAGTGAGATTATTGGTCGTAGTTTGGGCGGGCTGACTGACAGTGAGTGTGTAATTTCAAACCTCGTGTTGGATTTGGATGAGTTTGTCTTCTCTCCTTTGGGATTAGCCTCCTGGAGCAGCAGCAGTTGTGTTCAGGAACCAGACTGTGCTCTCCACCCTCCTGGTGTTGCGTTCAGGGCCCGCCGTCCACTCTACATACCGGCTCAGTGAGCCTCTCCACACACTGGAAAAGCTGTAACGTTACATTTTACAAACCTTTGAAAAAAATACCTTCTTACTTTTGACACGTGTCGAGGTTATGACGCCACTACAGAGAACAGTGACGCAGCTGCTGTTTTATGAGCCACAAACATGGAAACCTTCATGTGATTCATCTCTGTTGTAAGTCTCTTATCAGTGCTAGCGCTTAGGAAGGAAGGAAGGAGGGAAGGAAGGAAGGAAGGAGAGATGGCGATGAAGTAAGGAGATATTGTAGGTAAAAAACACCACCTTTGTTGTTTTCTGGTTAAAGTGGTGAAAGTTTTCTTCCTGTGGTACCAGTACTTCCTCTTCAGTGCTGTCAGGGCAAATAAAGTTACCACACCTCCAGTGGTACTATTCAGTGGTACTATTCAGTGGTATTTTGCAGTGGTATTATTCAGTGGTATTTTGCAGTGGTATTTTGCAGTGGTATTATTCAGTGGTATTATTCAGTGGTATTTTGCAGTGGTACTATTCAGTGGTATTATTCAGTGGTATTTT
>JAQLOL010000020.1:27546071-27556587 GCA_029783665.1 Naso thynnoides
ACATCAGAGCACTGAACAGGAAACACTTCAACTACTAGTTATGAAATAATGGGCGGCCCTCTGCTGGACAAACTGTGTAATTACATCATTTTAAATCACTGGTCCAAGCCTTTTTTCGGCCATAAAAAGCTGCTTTGATGCATATCGGAGGACATAAATGTTAGGACTGTGACAATCCATTGATGTATATCCTGCGTTCAAACTCTGTCGATGGTCAACGACAAATCGTCCTTCTGGTGTGACTTGCATCGATCTAAAATAATTTTTCCAAAGCAAAAATCGAATGTATCATTACTATGATGTAGTATCTTGTATTGATCACGTCAGACGTTGTCACGTGAATGTGTTTGTCACAGTTCTGATGGTAAACAGTTGTAAAGGTTACTCCAGTTCATCCTCTGACGTTCTGCTCGTGTGTGTTGAGTCAGCGGCGTCTCTTCAGATGATGGTGGATCACGGCAGGAAGCAGCAGGAGAACTGGAGGTTTTCGGTCGGAAATCGAAAATTACTGAATCGATTTCTAGTCACTGAATCGTATCGCATCGTGTCGCTCTAAATGAGGCCATGTCCTTCTTGTGCCACGTCGCCAACCGTGTATCGTAACACACATCGCATCGTCATTAAAGTGAATCCTTACACCCTCATAGATGCTGATGTGTCAGTGATAGGCTGATATCGTCCAATCATATCTGCAAAGCCACGTATCATTTGTTTTAACCTCTTATAAACTCCGTGGTACCCCGCTGTCGGTGATGGTATTGATATGTGTTTGATAAATGTGTGTGTGTGTGTGTGTGTTCAGGTTCGTGCGCACCGTCCTGCCCTTCTCTCAGGAGTTCCAGAGGGACAAGCCGCCCAACGCGCAGCCGCAGTACTTATACGGGTCGAAGGTACACACAACAAACAGCCTTTTTCTTCATTTCCTTGGATTCATTGTGAGAATGTTTGTAGTGATTTGTGGCTTGACCCGACTGATTCTGTCCCACATCACAGCCAAACGTTCACAGCCAGTTAGTAAGAATACATACACATCTGCAGAATACAAGATGAAAAGCATCATGGGAAGGGTCTGTTAAATATTTTTAACGTTCAAGATACATGAAAAAAATCATGAGTTTGTATGTAAGAACCTACATTTCTATTACAAGAAGACATTGGTTGGAACAGATGATGTTGACGGGATAAATGATTGTTGCCTCGTTAAACATCGATCATTGGAAACTTTGGAGCGCGTAGCTTGTTTCACATGGAAAACTTTCTCTCTTTTTTTAACACACAGAGGATTTTACACGGAGAAACAAAACACGTGTGCTCTTGACTGAATCGTTTTTGCATTCTGTTTCATGTTTTATGGCGCTTCGAGCTCTGTGTCTCGCTCTCGCCGCCCTTTACACCATATCTGCATAAAGTCAGGCGTCTGACCGTCCATCGTAAATCTTAATGACATGATGCAGAGTTCATGTGTCAGTTCTTGTAGGAGACGTTTGTAGCAGGACAGATGAGAGGAGTGAGTGTTGGGACTGAAGTCAGTTACTGATGTTTCAAACTTACAGACGCAGTCAGCAAGTTTCTTTAAAAAATAATGAAATCAAACTCAAGAGCACAAATTCTAAAACTGAGAAGACGAATTACTAAGTTGAGAGAATGAACGAGCTGTGAAAGTATTTGTTCAGACTCGGCAGGATTCCGTCAGCGGAGAATCAAACTCGGTGATGACCTCGTTCCCGTCATTCATACGGAGTCGGCGGCAGACAGCTTAGCGAGCGTTCTCAGCTCATGGTTCTGGGTGATGACGTGGCCGGTGGTCTGCGCTGAGACGAGGGGGCGCTGTTGCATGATGGCGGCGTGTTTGGTGCTGCCCACGCTGCTGCTTCTGTGAGAGTAGAGGCGCCGGGATGCAGACGCGTGTGGGTGTGTGGCGGTAGTCGTCAGATGGCAGCTCTCTGCGCTCTGACTGTGGAGGGAGCAGATGGTGTGCAGACACCCCCACAACAGCACGCCAGCGATGACCAGGAGCAAGATGCAGCAGGTCAGCCACACCCCCATGGCGAGCTCCCAGCCGGCTCTGTCGTGACCTTCGCCGTTATCACTCAGAGTGCTGAACACCTGGCACTGGTCGCGCACCGGATTGGCTGCCTGACATGTCACACACAGGAAATAGGCGGTCTGCGGGAGCAGGTTGGCCAGATGTGCGCTCGTCTGGCTGACGGGGATTCGCTCCTCGTGCAGGAAGCTCTTGCGCTTGTAGCCCATCAGGAGGCTGTTCCAGTTGGGGTCGTACATGACGCTGTAGAAAGTGTCCAGGCAGCTCGGGTAAGACGGCCAGCTCACTCTGGCCGAGGTGGTGGAGATGTTGTACACTGCGATCCCCATAATGCAATGCTGTTTCTGTAGTCTGTCAGTGCTTCCAGAGCAGAGTCTGAAGAGTGAATCGTTGCAGTTTTACCTGCGACAGAGACACAAACACAGAGTGAGACAGTGACAGAAGACTTTCAGAATGTCCCAGCAGTTACTGTTTCTCACCCAGGAGCCGAAATATTGAGCCTCCATCGCCAACAACTACTTCCTGTGTCTCTGCTGTCGGGAACCGTCTCTGGACATATGATGTGTAAACACCAAGTCGATAAAAATGTGATTATGTGTATGAGGGTTATGAAAAAAATCAGTGCTCAGATGTGAACTGATGATAAAAATGAGATCAGATCCTCGTTTGCAGCGGTCTGGAGACCAGCAGCGGCGTCTTCGCCTCCTCCAGTTGGCGCCCACCTTCACTCGGGTCAGGCACTGAAGAGCGGTCCCAGTACGACACCTGTTTGCACACAACTGGTACCAGCTGAGCCAAATCATAACGCACACTGCAGTGCCAGTGAATTGACAGAGCGGTCACTTAAGCTCTTTTCCCCCCGGCGCTGCATAAGCGACGTTACTTATTTAAATGAATAAGTTATGTTACTTAATGATGTTTGATTCATCGTGTGATTATTTTAAAATGTTAATGTAAGTGTCTTGTTCATATTTAGGTATACTTCAACACCTTTATGTTGATTTCAAGTCCTCATTTGCCTGATTAATTAGTTCTATAATTTCAGTGTCATTCTGTGCTTAAAAAATAAAAAAAGACAGACAGACAGACAGACAGACAGCCCCGCCCCTCACCTGCAGCTGAACACACGAACGCTCATGACGTTCACAACACTGAGCTTCTGTCGCCAACATTAAACTAACTTCACACAGCGAGCGCAGCTGCTGGGCGGCCTTCGTGACCAGCTGTGGTCGGAAATGAAAAAAACCTGCGTTATCAAAAATGGTTTGGAGCCTCGGGTTTGAAATTCTGACATGGTGACGGCGTTCATGTGCGTCGTGTTCAACATCAACAACCCACAGCCACATCAGACAAAGCGTGAAGAGTGAAGGAACAGAGTCGGAGGATAATAAGCTCTGTATGGAGGATTATCCGGAACAAAGTGAAGTGATGGGAGGAGGTGAGCACACGCACAGATGTTCAGCAATTATATAATGTGGAATGATTGGTGTGTCTGAAGTCACCTGTCACGGCACAGGTGACCGTCTCACAGCTGTAGTTCAAAGCTGCTGCTCGTGATTCAACAGAACAACTTTGACTGGAGCATTATCTGTAAAACCGAACGTGTTTGGAAAGTGACAGTGATTGAACACGGATGTCATGTGGCGCCAGTGGAACCTTTAAGCTGTTAAAGCTGAAGGTAAACTGGAGGGAAGCAAACTTGGCAGAAAGTGTGACTGATTTTCATCGACATGCAGCCAAATGAGATTCAGTGTGAAATCATTTCGAGCTGCCGTGTGTTGGCGTGTCCTCCCTCTGTTTAAACGGAGGCAGTGAGGCTGTGCTGCTCACATTTTCAAATGGGCTTTTCTAAAGAAGCCACCATAAAAAAAAGTCTGTTTCTTCTGACACATTACTGTTCATACGTTGTTCACTTCACTGACAAAATGTAGTAAATGCATCCTTTCACCCCTTCTGCTGCATCAGCTGTCACACATGGCAACAAACACACCTCCGTCTGTGTGGTGGAGAGCCGAGCTCAGACAGTCATCAGCGCTCACAGAGGAAGGACTTACCCGAGAAACGCTGCGAGCGTGTGTGGAGCGGAGCGAGCTGTCGTGCCTCAGTTGTTCCTGGCGTCAGTGCGAGTGGAGCCGCGGTGCTCTGTGCTGCTTTGTAGGTTTTCACTGTGAGGAGCAGAGCGGAGACTGATACGTCCTCGCGTCCGATGCTGCCACACTGGTGAGAGTGCTGCTGGATTAACTCTGAGCCCACAGAGGAGAGAGAGGGAGCTGACAGGGAGCTGACAGGGAGCTGACAGGGAGCTGACAGGGAGCTGACAGCCCTCACCGTGGTCATGGAAGAAAAGGATCACAGAGACAGTTCAACATCCACATGGATGGTGCTTGTAAAGGTGGCTGCTCTCACAGGGTTTTCTCTGCTGGTTCATCACAGAAACTCGAGGATGTTGATCTCTGTTTTCCTTCACCAGCACTCACGTGAATACTGCTGTGAGCTGAAATGTTCAGCCAGTGTCCATCTGTCAGGCCGCTTGTTCGGAGAAAAGTCTCACAACAACTGCTGGACAGAATGTTGTGAAATTTTTGAGGACGTTCATAGTCCCCAGAGGACGAGCCCTTCTGTTGCCCGTGATCTCCAGAGACTGACGTTCCCTCGAGCAGATGTTTCCACTGACATCTAATAACACACGATTAATGAGTAATGGAAGGGCCGGGGCTACAGTGGGGGGGCAGGGCAAACCATGTTGCCACTGCTGTGCCCCCTTTTTGCCAGTTGGCGTGAACACACACACACACACACACACACAGATCACAGTTTTTCTGTGAACAGAACCAACAGCAACATGTCTGTTGGCGCCACAGGACCGCCCACCTGAAGCGTGTGTGTGCCTTTACGTGTGCGTCACTCTTTGAACGGCTGTCTGACGGCAGTGTTAGTGCCTCACACGACCCACATCAAAGAAACGCAACTTTTCTTTTCAATCGGTTTTGTTCTAACGGTTGATAAATGCTTCGGTGTCGATCTGCGGCGTTCTGCACCATCCAGATGTGTCACATTGTCCGGGACACGTTTGCTTTCTGTCCGCAGAGACGTGAAGGTTTTTTGCCCCACATGTCTGAAACAAACACTGCAGGTCTGCTGAGGGTGGATGTCTTCCACCACACTGTAACTTTCATTTTTGGGTTTAATCATCCGTCTTCTATTTTTGCTTCTTTTTGCCTCCAATTTAACACTTTTGTATTTTAATGTCTTTTTCGTCGCCTTATGTTGCTTTTTATATTTTAGATCCCGTTTCAGTATCTTTTGTGCTCTATGTAAAATACTTTGAATTGCCCCGTTGTTGGAATATGTCGTGCAGATAAACTTTATGTGATGAAATTGTTCACTGTGACAAAGTGACTCAATCGCTGTGTGACACAAATCCCCCTCAGCAGCTGTTAGTCACCTGCAGTAACCTGCCTGTTAATGGTGGAGAGGAAACGAGTGAGCAGAGGCTTTGACCGAACAAAGAGTCTGTTTATCATTCATGTTCATCCGCTCTCTGTGGTGCATCGCACAGAATGTTTATCCCACTGTAGAAGCTCTAAGTTTCACCGTTCGGCGCCGTCATCCGTCTCTCCTCTGAACGCAGACGCTGAACCTGGCGTACAGCAGCATATTTGGTGCCTACAGGAACTTTGTGGGTCCTCCACACATCAAGGTCATGTGCAGACTTCTGGGCTACCAGGGCATCGCTGTGGTGATGGAGGAACTGCTGAAGGTTGTCAAAAGCCTGGTAAGGAGAATCTTTAAAGGAGTAAAACTGTGTGTGAGGCACAGCATGTGTGTACGCAATTTTAAACGTGTGTTTAATCCAGCTCCAGGGCACCATTATGCAGTATGTGAAGACCCTGATGGAGGTGATGCCCAAGATCTGCCGACTTCCCCGCCACGAGTACGGCTCCCCAGGTAACTGACCATGTGACCACTGATCCCTGCGCTGATGCCTGTGCACAGAAATGCCTTTTAATCTCAAATGATCTCAGTGATCCTTTCCCTACACCTCATGAAAAACCTCGCTGTGCCTCTCACTCAGTCATCAGCTCTTTGAAGTTACAGAAATCCTGAATTAACCGCACAGACTGAAAAAAGTCCCTGAGAAGGTGCGAGTCAGGAGGCGACCACCATCGCTCAGCTGTTGAAGGTTTATTTGAAGCTTTCAAACGTGAGGGGAGCTACTCGTGTTGCTGAAATGAACGTCTCCTTCAATGAGCTGGCATCAAAATTCCATCCCACAGAAAAAGAACAAATACCAACAATTATTAATAACACATGGAGTGCATTCCATACAGCTTCTCAAGTCCTTCGACCACAGCACAGAACAGAACAAGAAGTCTGCATTCAGCCAGTCAGGCCACCAGTATGAGGGCTCCTGCACAGAGTGCCAGCCTGCTGCTGAGGAGTTCACTCTTTCACACACACACACACACACACACACACACACACACGTCAAACAGGAACAGAAGAGCGTCAGATGCAGGTAAAGCTTCAGTATCTTGTGTCAGGACAACAAACGCAGACCTTCCTCTTGTCTCCTGAGCCTCAGCCTCATAATAACTTAACATTTTTTGTCTTTGCCACTTTAACAGTGATTCACTCTGAGTGCCTTCGGTTAACACGCCTGCGTTCTTTAGAGAATCGGTCGTGCCGCGGTGATGGACCGTCAGGGGCGTTAACTGTGTGAAACATTTCAGAAAGAAGGAAGGAGATGAGCCATGTGATGTATTTCTCGTCAGGTATCCTGGAATTCTTCCACCACCAGCTGAAGGACATTGTCGAGTACGCTGAGCTGAAGACCGTGTGTTTCCAGAACCTGAGAGAAGTGGGCAACGCCATCCTGTTCTGTCTGCTGAGCGAGCAGAGTCTGGTACGGATCCCAGCTGGAACCAGTGCCTCTGAATTTATATTCGCCATGTCATTCAAATGTTTGCCACACGCGTGTGTGTGTGTGTGTTTTGACTGTTCCTGCATGTTTCTGACAGTCACAGGAAGAAGTTTGTGACTTGCTGCACGCCGCGCCTTTTCAGAACATTCTGCCAAGAGTCCACGTCAAAGGTAAAGCCTTGAAAACATGTGGCGGTTTGAAAACATGTGGCGGTTTGAAAACATGTGGCGGTTTGAGAGTGAACAGGTGTTTAGCGTTTACACCCATGACTGACATGATGTTCTCAGGTTGTCTGGTGAGAGCAGAAGTTCAAAAGTTACTCTAACTTTACCAAGAAAAACTTTTTGGCCATAACTCAAACATTCATTTATTAATTATGACAAAATTTCACACGTGTCGTAGATCAATCATCAAGTTTGTGACATTTTTTATCTGGAAGCTTAAAGGGACAGTTCAGTATTTTACACCTCAGACTCTGTTTGCAGGCAGATTCTCATGAACCTGGAACATACAGACAGTAAAGTGTCGCATCACTCCAGTTTTGACCTTTCTGCAGTTTTCCTGCTGAGCCACAGTGGGTGCTCATCACACTATCATAAACGTGTTGGGAAAAACAACGATAAATGTCTTTCTCTGAGACGGGGAAGCTCATGTTGTCTTCCTGCCGTCAGTCTGCTCTCCTGTGAGCGAATCGCCTGCCGTGGTTTGGACACGAGCATCATCACTGTGCACTGTGCTAACCCTAACCCTACGCAGGACAGCGGGAGCTCCCTGCTTCTCGCCGCAGAGGACACACAAATAAAGTCTAAGGTCCAAAATAGCAAACTCACCATGAAGGCAAACTGAAAGAGAAGCTAAACCACTTTTTTAAACAAGGCTAAGAAGAACTTGGTAGTGTTGTATTGCAGTGTAAATTAACTGACTTTTCCATATTCCATTATAAATGTGTAGCGACTGCCATCTAGTGGTTGAAACCCAGCTACTGCAATGCAGGTGAAGTGTGACGTGTCTGGTGTCTGCTTCTGTCACCGGCCAAGCCCCGTATCCCGTCAAGAAACACTCACACCCCGCCACAGATTAGTGAGAGAAAAGCTAAATCCACGATCAATCTGATTCCCCCAAAATCTAAACCGTGTTACGGCACTGGAGTCTGTGCTTGGCTCAACGGCAACCCAACAAGGAAGTAACTGATGGACGGCCTTTTGAACAGACAGAGGCTGCAGTGAAGGAGGTCGCACCTACAAACCGTTCTCTCACAGTTAAGTGTCAGTTTAACTCAGATGTGTAAAAGAAATGAAGAAATAACCAACTGGTGTTCAGTTTCACTTCCTCTTTGGTGGCAGCGCTCTGCTGTGAGACGGGGTGGGGGGGTCTGGAGGAGAGAAGCCGGCTGCTTATTAAATGAACTGTGGACACGTGTGAAAACTAAAATATGCCAACAGCTCACTCTAACCACAATCACTATATTTAAACGGGGCAATTCTCCTGCTCTGCTGTCAGTGAAGCCCCGCCCCCTTGAAGGTTGACGATTGTCAATCAGTCAAAGTCAACACAGCATGTTTCTCTCAGAAATGAATCATTCAGTCTTAATAACTTAATTCCTTTATTCTTAGTAACTTAATAACTTCAACTGAATTCATTTCTCGTCCTCACAACACAAATCAGTTTGAACTAAAACTTGACTGACAGGTGAAGGCAAACGAGCTGCGTGTCCACATCAGGCGTGTTTGTGCAGCAGCGATTTGAAATGACCGGCAGAGTGAAAAGCTGGCGGCCGTTTACACACGTGAACATGATAACTGATCAGTTTGAGGAGACAAATGCAGCCATGTGGAGATAAAGTCTGTGAGTTTCACTCTCATGGAGATCGGCGGTGAACTCAGT
The DNA here is from genome assembly GCA_029783665.1 of Naso thynnoides. Lineage (NCBI taxonomy): Eukaryota > Metazoa > Chordata > Actinopteri > Acanthuriformes > Acanthuridae > Naso > Naso thynnoides. The sequence goes on from JAQLOL010000020.1 coordinate 27,554,924, forward strand.
CGGCCAGTCACAACCTGAAGTGTGTGAATGTGCGATTATCGCTTGTGGAAAGTTACAAGTTACTCCATGTGTTAGTTTGACATGGGCTGATGAATGAGTGAGTGAGTGACTCAAAGGAAACCACAGAGTGAGTTTTCTTTGCGCTGGAACAACTTGTCGCTCGCTGTGTGTATTTAAACAATAGTGGCGCCCTGTGGCTCAGAGATTAGACGGATCGTTAACCACACCTGTTCTTCCTCGCAGAGGGGGAACGCCTCGATGCCAAGATGAAGCGCCTGGAAGCCAAATACACGGCTCTGCACATGGTGCCACTGATCGAGCGCCTCGGCACCCCACAGGTACGAACAGACCAGTTTTCATTTTCCAGCGCTGTGTGGAAGATTTCCTGAAAATCTCAGCCCTCTGTCTCTTGAGATGACAGTTTTTTCCTTCTGTCTCAGCAAATTGCCATTGCCCGTGAGGGCGATCTCCTGACCAAAGAGAGGCTGTGCTGTGGTTTGTCCATGTTCGAGGTCATCCTCACACGCGTGCGAGGCTTCCTGGACGACCCAATTTGGCGTGGGCCGCTGCCCAGCAATGGCGTGATGCATGTGGACGAGTGTGTGGAGTTCCACCGTCTCTGGAGTGCCATGCAGTTTGTTTACTGCATCCCTGTTGGAGCCCATGAGTTCACAGTGGAGTGAGTGCACACACGTGCACCACGTCATCATCACACGACTTGACGTGCGGTGACTTTCCTCACACTGTTCTCGTTTTCCAGGCAATGCTTCGGCGACGGTCTCCACTGGGCCGGCTGCATGATCATCGCTCTGCTGGGGCAGCACAGACGTTTCGACATCCTCGACTTCAGCTACCACCTCCTCAAGGTGCAGAAGCACGACGGCAAGGACGAGGTCATCAAGAGCGTGGTGAGTTGGTGAGATGAGAGTGAACAATAGTCGTTAGCTGGGTTTCCATTCAAATGTAGCACAAACTATCAGATTTTCAAAAAATGGACAAAATAAAATGCACAATTGTTTCCAGCTACTACTGTCATCCAAATATCAGTTCGTAGAGATAACCAGTAGGTGGTGCAAAAGTTCCAGTCAGCTGTCAGTTCGCCCCTGCAGAAGAAGAAGGCACAGTGACGATTAAAGAGAGCAACTTAACAACAGAACAGGAGGAAGACAGAAGGGAAACGTAAAAACAGAGCACAGTGGAAAGACGGCGAAAGGATGGAGACTGGAAACTGATGGAGGGAACGTTGTGGTGTGAAGTGGAATGCAGAAGTGATGTGATCGTGCTGCTGAAGTGCTCGGGAGTCCTGAGAGACAAAATCACTGCACATGCGTCTGATTTCCTCGACTATTTCTTAACAATGTCGCTGTACGATCGACTCTGCTCTGTGGCTTTTTTCCTTCTGAAATCTAATTTATTTTTTTTTAGCTTCCTTTGCTTTCCTTCATACTTTGCTTCGATGATGAAGAGCTTAAAGCAACACTATGAAACTTTGACTGCGACCCACCGCTTGGAAAACAAAACTTGATGCACGTTCATACATGACACAGAACAGCGATGTTAGTCAAACCGGGTCATGTTTTACAGAGTAATGTCCTCTGTTTTCCCTCTGATGTCCTCCGACTGCTCCGTCTGTCTGCAGCCTTTGATTTGGCCGAGCTGTCACC
>JAQLOL010000020.1:27570539-27592236 GCA_029783665.1 Naso thynnoides
AAAATTTGATATCAGAATGATCAACCTTCAGCCATTATATTACTTGAAAAATGTTTTTAAATACAATCAAATCACCAATTTACCTGTGATTTTTTAAAAATAAAATTTCCAAAAATATTTTTACAAGGTACATGTAAAAAAAGAAAAAAATAATAGGTCAATATAGCTTTTAGTTTTTAATATTCTTATGTTTTAGAAGTGACAAGTTTTGGGAGGGGTAAAATACAAGAAAACTTTATGAAAATACAGTATCAGAACTAAGTGTACAATAACTAGAAATGTGTGCCTTGGATACTAAACCATTGACAGACATAAAAAGTTTATACACAAAAACAATTTCTTTCTGGGACATTTCCAACTCTGACTTTGCACACTCTTGGTAGAATGGCCCGTGACAACTCTCAATGGATCCCACAACTTTGGCCAAATCACACATAAAACACCAGAAACTGGCAGGAAATTTTGTGACGGTTCTTGTGATATCGGTTTGGAAGCAGTCAGACTTAAACTTTATGATCTGTGAGCCTCAGTTCGACAAGAGTTCACCAGTTTCTCCCATAAGCAGCCATTAGAACTGACGCCTGAAATTTCTGGAAGGTGGAACCACTTTGTCTCTCTCACTCAAGCTGCCAGATTTGTAAAGTTAGCCACACAAAAGTTACATAACTTTGCTCAGCAAGTCCTTGTGGTGCTGCACATCTGGTTGTTTTGTTGATGCAAAGTTTTGGCAGAATACCAATTTGTTTGAGGAGTGCGATCAGGGCGATTTCTATGTCTCTGTGAGTTAGATCCAATATTTAGGCGTTAAGTTACAGCTAAACACAGCTGATCTTGATCGGTAATTAAACACACACGCTTAAACAATAGCAAACAAACTTGTGCTAATTAAAAACAGATGGTCTCTGTGGGGGCAGGGTAATGATATTTACTGAGCAATTGCACAAATCATCAGGCACTCACAAAATTTCTAAGAGAAATTTTCTAGTTATTATTATTATTATTATTATTATTATTATTATTATTGTTATTAGGGGTCCAAGCAGCGAAGCTGTAGGAACCCTATTGTTTTTGTTCTCATTCTTCTTCTTTTTCTCCGCTAAGTGTCTGGGCAGCAAAAACCACAGGGCCTAGAAAAACAAAACTTGGCAAGCTGGTCACAAATTGTACTCGCTACTATGGCAACAAAAACCAAACCAATTAGACCAGATGGTGGCGCTATATTAGCCCTTTTATGTTTTGGGCAATAACTCCACAACCGTAAGTGTCAGCAACAATTCTTTTTTCCCTTGGTTCCAGCGATCCAGACAAATCTGTCAATATAAGCCACGCCCCTTTGTGCATGGAAAGATTTCTGCCATTTTGAATTTTAGCCAAATCTGTTTTTTTTGCAACTCGTTCTAGAGATTTTGATCAAATTCCACGAAACCTTGTGGGGAATAATCTTTAGACTGATACAAATGAAGTATCAGTCTCAAAGTCAGTGTTTGAGTAAAATCTGGATTACAGGACAAGTTAGAATTCATCTGAAATCTCACCAACATTTTGATTGTTGTCGACATTTTAAGCACAGGTGAACAAACAGCCAGAGGACGTCTCCTCACCTGAAGTTTAGACAAGATGCAGATTAAACCTCTCACTTCAAAGATATCGAAATGCTGACGTCTCAGTTTAAAAGGTCTCAGGCTTGGAGGAACTTTTGCCTGTCTCAAATAATTCAACTGACAACGTCTGAGTCCTGATGGGACCTGCTGATGTAACTGCGCCTCACATTCTCTAATGCTTCATCTCACAAACACTTCAAGCATCACTGATGGTTCTTAAGGCCCAGACACTGCTAGGCTATATTTATCAATATTATTTGTATTGTTTCCAAAAACCTGACCATCTATTAAACATCTCTATAGGCAATGCCAAAATGTTTTAACAGGTGATGGATTTTTAATTCTCATTTTATGTCAGAGCTGCTCAAGCGATTTTCTGTGTAAACAAGATTTTTTTTATCAAGCAAGATGATGGAATCCACATTAGAGAAATGACAGAACTTGGAATCATGGTCCCTCTGCTGCAGCACAAAGCTGACACATCAGTTCTAAAAATAAGTGTAAACATAATGAAAATGAATAATCCTTCATCCATGTGTTGTAATTACTCATAGGCATGTATAACATGTGGCTGCAACACACCATAACACAACAGCTCGTAGCTACAGAACCAAAGTCGATCATTTCTAGATCAGCTTTACAGATTGCTCCATTAGACCGAAAACATTCAATCATTGCTGACCCTCATCTTCTGCATCGCTCCCACACCAAAGAGACAGCTCCTGAAAGTACACTGAATAATTCAGAGGCTCACTGGAAAAAGTCAAAGTGCATGTGACTCTGCACTGACACAGTTTAGCATTGGGCAAACGTTTACATGAATAAAACAGATTTTTTTTAAACCACCTTGCACCTTTTCGTGAGCCTTTCTGTCACTGAAATGAGTAAAAAGTTGAGAAATGATCGATTTCCCAGGCAGTATCATTAGTGAGGATTGACAATATTAAGGAATGATTAATAATTACATAGTAACTAATTACATTTCCATTACAAATTTAAGTGAAATGTTAGGTAGAAACCTGAAGGCCTGTAAGAACACTGTAGCTTTGGTGAAACAAGGTTGGACCCAGGTTAAAACCACGTACAGACGAAGGCATCTCAATCAGTCCGTCTTCTTCTTCCATGAAATCAAAGCCTCTTGGGAAATGCGGAGTAAAACGACCCCGACACACACTGTCGACAGGCCGCAGAGCAAGGCGAGGCTGTCAGGTAAAGTGAGAGCAGTCCACTCCCTGAAGAGCAGCGCAGAGGCAAGAATGACGCTGGATGTAAACGTCACATAATAAATGGCTTCAAACACGTTGGAGCTGAAACACTCCAAGGCCTTGTTGATGAAGAAGAACTGGATGAAGATGCTGACGGCCAGCGTCCACAGCAGGCCCAGGAAGACAGCCAGAGCTCTGCTGCTCCAGGGCCCCGCCCCAAAGACGTCCGGCGCGACCAGGCCAAGTCCTTTGCTGCACGGAACCGTGAAGCTGCCCAAGAGGGAACATATGGAGACGTACACCATGATGTTGGATGTGCCGTGAGCTGGAGCGACCCACACAATCAGCACCACCAGCAGCAGGACCACCAACAGGGCATAAACTGTAAAAACTGCACGGTGAGAAAATAGACTGTCATTTTTTTAATGCCTTCACATTCTGGATTTTGAGGAGAAATAATATATATTACTGCATACTGACGAACTATCGGCACTTCTTTACTGGCCTCATCTTGAACGATTCTTAAGAACATTTTTGTGACTTGCATATCTGACGGTGTTACCTGGGTCGGACAGCCTCTCCTCCAACTCCAGTCTTGATGTGACAGCCTCGGCTTTAGGAGCATGAATGATGAGCACAACTGAGCCGCAGCAGCACAACACACTGCCCAGTTTTCCCAGGATATTTAAACGCTCCTTCAAGACCCAGGAAGCCAGCACAGCCCTGCGTCAAAGATATGCAAATGACTTCACCGCCCTGACGAAACGATGTCACCGCTGTGTGGAATAATGCAGCGACACAATGAGATTCATTCAGGCAGCTCGTTTTGGCTGCATGCTGTCATTTATGCAGACTGAACCTTTAATAAAAATGAACGTTTTCATACTTTACAGCCAAAACATCAACTCTAAAGTAAGTCAGTTTTGTTTCTATAGCACCAAATCACGACACAGTTGTCTCAAGACACTGTGTGTGTGTGGAGCAGGTCTGGACCACAGTGTGATTAAATTACACTGTTTTATTTAGAAGCGAGCACACGGTGACAGTGACAGGAGCTGACAAGGAGCTGACAGGCCTGATCAGAGCACAGATCTCTTAAAATGATCCAGAAAATGGACACGCTGCTTAGATAACCACAAACTCTGACATTTCAGTGAGTGGGACGGTTTGATGTTTGCACTTTCACCAAACCGTCACAATGCTAAGAACAAAACACAGGAATCAGTTTGTTTTTGCAGGACTTACCCAAATAACACTCCAAGGGCCCCGAGGGGGGTCACTGTGACGGCAGGGGCCACGTTATAGGCCACGAAATTCCCTATCTGACCTACAGCCACTGACGACATTCACAGGCACAAGCGTCAACACACAGAACGGACACGACAGCAACCGACAGAGATTTGGGTTCTGACTGAAGTGCGCATCCAGGGTCGATAGATGGCGCTATACTCACTGGACAGCGTACCGGTCCACCACACCGCGTCCGACAGGTACGAGCCCCCTGTGGGAGACACAGCAGAGTTCAGTCTGTGACTGGCCCGGCTTCAGCACCGGCGCTAATGTGCACAATGCTAACGGGGAGCTAACGTCTGTCTGTCTGTCTGTCTGTCTGTACCTCTGTGGCGGGAGCGTAATATGCCCTTCCTCTGGAGCACAAACGTCGACCCATTGATGAAGCTTGACACCACCGCGATCACTACTCCAGCCACGGGCCACGGAACGGCCTCCGGCTCGGTTCCACCAGACATCACCGAGGCTGCCGTTACCGGGGTTAGCTTAGCTAGCACACCGAGTTTCACGGTGTCCACGTCATAGTTTGAGAGCGGAAGTGAGAGAGTGCGCATGCGCGTTCCTCTCGCTGCCCTCTACATGATTTTGCGGTTCGTCACATTCCTCACCGACTGCCTTCATGCGTATTAAAATGTGTTTTCTGTTTCCGTTGCCTCTGACATTTCATCCCCACGGCAGGAGTCCCACAGACCGTCACTGCGCGACACTCAGGTCCACGGTCCGAACTGAAGATGGGTTGAGACTGCTCCAATGTTGTTGTTGTTGTTGTTTTAGACTATGGTAAACAGCAGTGCTTGAGTCAGGACATTTTGTATTCCTTTTCAGATTTCTTTAACCGGGTGACGCCCTTTGAGAATTCAAGATGTCTCTGTGAAGGGAGCCTGGCCAAGACAGCTGCAGCACCAAGCTCCAAATAACACACAGCAACCTTTAAAACATTAAACACACCACGGCACACTGGATTTAGCCCAGGCAAGCGTACAGACAACGGTCTCCAAGTATGAATGCCATAAATTTATTATCACAAAATAAGTCCTGCCATTAAACAAACACCTAAACTACATTATGACGTATAGAACCCTGAAGCTAAATGGAGTAAATATCCACCGCCACCTACCGGACAGCCTGTGTACACTCAGGCCAACCCCGCCCCTCCTAAGTCCCGCCTCGCCTCCCACAGGAGCGCCCGTTTTAGGCCTCCGGCCGGCACGGACGGGCGGAGTGGAATCTGAGGCGAGCCAGTCAAGCCGCATTCCCGCCCGCCCGCTGCGGCGGCAGCCGTGGGACGCAACCACCGCTCAGTTACGGCTACGTAATTTGTTTCCATGCCTCATGACCCACTCCGCGACCTGTCAATCAAGCCCATGATGAGCGTCTTGTTAATGCAGTGAAGCAGCTGAGGGGACGAGAATAGCCCGAGAAGAGACCGCAGGTACCTCAGACATTCGTCGTCAAACGTGATGCGTTGCCCGTCGTCCTCTCGAACACGCCGGGACGCAGCGCCTTGTCTTCGCGGTGTCATGACACAGAAGCTTGTGCGTCGGTGTTTGGACGATGAACGCTGGTTTAAGCGTCAGCTAGCTGGTTGTCTTCCTATTAGCTGCCTGGCAAGCTAAGTAGTTAGCCTTAGCTAGCTAACGTTTCCCGGCGTTAGGTGTAGCGGTGCTGTGTCAGGGCGCTAGCCGTCACACTGCTGTGATAAAGAATGAAAACCATTTCATAACCTCATGACCCAGGCTAGCGGAGACGCTGTCCTTGCTAGCATGGGATGCTACGAGGATGTCGGTTTCCTCCCAGTGTCTGCTGTAAGTCAGCGGCGGTGTTACGGACACATCTGTGGCCTCAGACTAACGCGGTAGTTGGTGCCAGTGCCAGGTGCAGCCTGCAGCTACATGTCACTGTGGTGTTTTAGAGTTAGTTAGAAAACTGCTGCAGCATTAATAACTGGAACAGGACGAGGCACACATGAAACAGGTGCTGTAATATCTGGATGTAAGCCAGTGTCTGTCATTTAGTTTGAGTGTCAGAAGACTTTATATTGAAACGGGAGAAACTCTGTCCTGCACGGAGAATTGTTGGTTCTCCATTTTGAGTAGTGTGGTTGGTCATTTGGGTCGTTTTAAGGATTTCCATTGAATGTGCATCATCTGAAGGAATGTCAGGATTTCTTCGTATTATAGGTTGTTGTTGGATTGCAGTTTTATTCAGTCGGAGACATGGTTCTGGAGAGGGCCATGCAAATGTTTTACCCTGAATGATTCCCATTCTCATGTAAGCTGTATTCTTTCCTTTGACTAGTTGTTGTAACACAGATTTTCATCTTTGCATCTTGCAGGTTGGCTGCGTTTGCAGCCAGGAGAGGAGAGGGAAGATGCCTTCTCCATCTTTTACCCTTGATGCTCAGCTGAGATTTCATGACAAATGGCTGAAGATAGACTTACAGGTATGTGTGCGTGGGGAAGTGAACCAGCGTTGGATGTTGTGGGAGAATTTAAAACTCTGCATGTTTGGCAACATGTTTTGTCCTCGCTACAGTTGTAAAATGACATGATTTTCCCTCATTAGTCCAGTCTTTTGTTATGACACAAACATTGATCTGTGGTCTTGTTAACATGTGATTTGAAAACTTATTTTCCCCCTTGGTTTCATTTTTTTTTGCCCACATAAAACTGTCTTTGCAACATATTTCCACACACACAAATGCAGGCATTTCAAACAGTCGTCTAGTTGGAGACTAAGTGCAAATTCTCTAAACCTGACTGCAAATATCTGTTTGTGAATGCATGTTACACCAGGTGGTAAACACCCCAAATTCTGCTTCCTAGACATGGTCAGTGTCAAACAGAGAGCTAACAAGAATCCTGTTTGTTGTAAGAAGTGACACAGCTGATCCATGAAGACTCGTCGGCTTCCACTGGAAGGAAAGAAGCTGCATGAGGCCGCTGGCAAAGATGATTATTGTTTTTCCTGTAAGGTGAAAAAAGTGCAGCCTCTAACTTGCAATGATTTGTTGGTGAAAAGAGAAGAGAAATCTGTTGTGAACACAAGCTGAAGTGGGTTGTAATTATAGAGTCTTTAGTCAGTATATGACAGACATAATTTTGGGATGCATCTGAATCGACTGTCTCACACCAGCAAACGGCTCTGAGTAAGTCTGCTGCCGTCACCTCCACAGGCTGCAGCCTGTCTGGACTCTGAATGTAAAAATCGGTTTGTGTTGCCACATGTGGACTGAAACGGGAAGAATGTCACGTTTTCCCATCGGTAGTTTTCTCCAGTGCTGACAGTCGTCTCAAGTATTACATGTCTGGTCTGGTGTCATCTGTGAGCTGCCATGTTTTTGACATTTAAGACATTAGATCCTTCAACGCCTGAGTCGGACTCCCACTTGTGAGTATATCTTTGTTAGGCAAAGTATGACAAGTACACATGAAGGGGAATTACACAGCTTTTAGTGGAGACCTGTGTTTTTTTTTTTACGCGAGGGAAAGTGCTGCTTCCCGGCATCGGACGCAAAACGAGCGTGCTATAAAGAGGGCGCTATTTGATTGATGGATGATCTTCTTCGCACAGGAAACATGGACGTCAGGCCAATGGAGCATTAACTTGGCTATAATTTAATTTATTTTAAATATTTTTAGGAATGGTGGTATTGTTCTTGCCACCATACAGGCTAGGCTAGATTGGGCGGCACGGTGGCTCAGTGGTTAGCACTGATGAACGTTATGGGTTCAAATCCAGATCTGCTTGTCTAATATCAAGTGTCCTGGGTTTGCCCCGTAGGACCTTTCTGTGTGGAGTTAGCATGTTCTCCCCGTGTCTGCGTGGGTCTCCTCCCACCATCCAAACATGCATGTTAGGCGGGGCACCCGGTGGCGGGGGCGCCCCTTGTACAGAGGCTGTGTCCTCGCCGCAGAGGACCCGGGTTCGGTTCCAGCTGTGGCCCTTTGCTGCACGTCATCCCCCTCTCTTTCCCCTGTTTCCTGTTCGCTCTTCAGCTGTCCTGTCCTGAGCTGAAGGCTCAAAAACCCCCCATGCATGTTAGGCTCATCAGATCAGGTCGGCCCCATGTGGCGATGCAGCGGCTTAGGACTAACCCTCCATTCTAACCTTGTGTTTCATTGTACAACTCTTTACTTTTATCTTAACCTTTAAACCACCAACATCAACCACAAAAACCCTTCCTGGACGCACCTGATTGGATGAACGCTTTCACTCGCCGGCCTGTCCGCGGTATCTGCCTGATGATTTTAAAACGGGTCAACATGGTGACTTGCTCGACTACTGTCTGTCACATTTTGAAAGTAGTCGACTGAAATGTGTTTCTGAAAACACGTGTAGCCACAAATAAGCCCTGAAGTTGCTGAGTCAGACTATTTCTGATCGACGTTGGCTAGTTTAAAAGTTCGGACAAGAGTTTGCGGAGACAACGAGTTGCGCTGAACATACCTGATTTGCATGAGGTAGACCTCTATGCAAATGTGGAGAAGTCAGCGTGACGCCTCGTCCCTCCAAACGCACCGCAGTGCTACCAGAATGCATTGCACGGCGTCCTATTCAGACAGTGAGTGGGAAGCATCAAGACCGCGGACCCTGTGGACCTCCATCATCAGCGATAAAGCTCTTATTTTTCACTCTCATTCTAAACTTGATATTAGATCGAAATTCATGTTTGTTTAAAATAAAAACAATGTATTTGAAATAATTCCTTGTGTTTTGTAGTTTAAAAAAATGGTGTAAACTCGAAAATTGAATGTGGTGTGAAAGAATTTGGGATTTTATTTTTAGGCCATATCGCCCAGCCCTACTTTGGCCTCGTGTTTTTGGACATAGTTTAAAGAGGTCGTATTATGCTCATTTTTTTGGGTCCATATTTTATTCTTGCTTACTACTGGAGCAGGTTTTCATGCTTTGACGCCCAAAAAACTCGTCTGTTCTCTCATTCAGCTCACTGCAGCAGTCCTGGTTTTTCCAGGACTTTTGCCTCTGTCCGAAACGCTCCGTGTTACCTCATGCCCCGCCTCTAAAGGCTAAAGGCTCTGCTCTGATTGGCCAGTTCTTACACACACCTTCCAGATGAACCTATAGAGAAGCCCAGCACACTGTGACACACTCGTGGTCTGAGACTTAAAAAAACTGAGGAGAACGGAGCGTTCAGAGCCGTTAACAGCCCACAGGGTTTACTGCTGCACACCCTGACCTCATGATTTCACACTCTGCCTTCATTTAAACCAGTTATCTGACTTTGTAACATCGTTTATAGGTTCTAAGAGACAGAAAAACATCATACGACCCCTTTAATGCTTTATGTTTATAACAAAGTTTTAGAGCTGCAGCTACAATTATTTTTCAGTACAATTCAGATTTTATTTCAGACTGTCAGAAAGTCTATAGCAACAAAAAAGAGAATAACAAAGATAAACTGTTCTCATGAATATCTCATTGATTAATCAGTTAAGAACCTTTGCTTTAATAAAGAGCGACAGGAAATAAAAGAGGAAATACGACAGTGGCTGTAAATTAACATGTACTTTGTTTCTTTATTAGACAGTTAATGTTTTTAGTTCCACTCTGGCTTTGTGGGGGACAAAAACACAAGATCGGTTTCAGCTCGCTTCACTAACATGACATCGACATGTTTGTAACCGTGATGTCACCTCGTGTCAGCTCCGTCAGCTGGATGCAGCCTAACGATACACAGCCGGCCCGAGGCATAAGCAAACCAAGCACCTGCTTAGGGCCCCGTGACCAGCAGGGGGCCCCCACCTGATTTTTATTCCATTTTTTATCAGTGCTGTCAAAGTTAACGTGTTCATGACATGTTCATGCAAGTTAATTCTAATGCCGTTAACTTTTTTAACATGCGTGCACGTTCTGTCCAGGGCTGGGCCAAAAGATTCATCAGTGCATTGTGATGAATCTTTTTCCTAATGAAACTCCGACCCTGATCCTGCTCACCAATGAGCAGCCGACGTTTGCAGTTAAATTACAGTGAGCTAAAAATAGAATCAACAGCTCAAATCCCGTTACGAACTCAGACACCACTTCATTACTTTAAGAAATAAAAAATAGAGTGTTGAAAAATAACAACCAAAGAAAAAAACCTGACTGTGCTACCTAAATGTTCTAATGTGTGGGCTATGAAACGTCCAGCTAATGTGGAACACCACAGGTCTTTTCCAAATGGCCTTCAGCAGACCCCTGAACAGAAGGACGTGTTGTTTGGTCATCGCTGTGGCGAGGTCGAGTGAGATCCCAATACAGACCTCAGTGTGTGTTTAGTTTGGTTAGTAACTGTGCCGCTGATTGGAAATAGTAGAGAAGAAGAAGAAAAATCTTTATTTTCTCATACAGTTACACTCAGTGTAGCAGAATGAAACTTGTTCTCTGCACTTATTCCTTCCCTGAGGAGCAGCGGGCAGCCACCGCACGACGCTCAGGGACCAATTCTGGTTCTGAGTCGGTGTTAAGAGCACAGCCAGGAGAATGAGCCCATCATACAAGTTTGTGATGGTCGCAGAAACATGGGCACTCAGGGAGAACATGCAAACTCCACACAGAGAACCTCACTGTTTGCTGCTCATGTAGACCTTTGCATATGAGACCCCAGGGATGTAAATAATGGTCAAACTAAAAAAAACAGGGATATTTGTGTGATTGTTTACAAAAAACCCCAACATCCATCTCTTCAAACAACAAACAAGTCCTCCTCTGAGAGAAGCTCAGTGGGTGATCTTTAAAGCAGAGACCACCAGGCTCTCCACCTAGAGGTTAGGGTTATTATCCCACTGAGCAGGAGGAAGATTGAGGGTCGATCAGCGTGCCGAGCATCCAGCGAAGGCCTGATCGCCCACCTGTTCATCTCACCCTGTGGAGCCTCTGCTTCTCCTGCATGCAGCCAAATCAGCTCCGAAGCTCCCGCCATGGCTGGGAACTGTGAAGATTCGCTCACAGGAAGGTTTTTTTCTTGTGCCAGTTAGATCCTGTTTGGGTCACCTAGCAACCTCTTTGAAAATGGATGGCGCCTACTGACATCTACACAGGCGTCCAGCTCCCCAAGGCTGCGTCTGTGCTTCAGCATCGCCTGTTCCTGAGCTGGGCCCGTCGCCTGGCTGCATTAGTGCCTCTGTGGGGGTTCGCGGCATATTGACTGAAAACATCTTTCCAGCCTCTCAGTCAGCCTGAGCTGTAGCAGCTATTCCGACCAAACCGCCCCTACAAACATGCAACATGCTGCGACTAAGCTTCAGCACTGTAACGAGCGTGAGAGTCCATGGTGATGATATGCACTAAATGTTTGCCCTGCTCCTCCAGAGCTCAAGCATGAGATCCTGGTGTGGAGGCAGACGGCTCAGCGCATCAACCCTGCGAGCCGAGAGGAGACAGCTGTGAAATGCCTCCTGATGCAAAAAGTGCTCAACCTGGAGAGTCTGCTGCGCAAGATGATGAAAACCTTCCAAAGGTGGAGAACAGCACCGAGAACACAAACACGTCCAGCATCACTTCCCACACACTTTGTTCTGTAGTCCACTGCACAAAAAAACGTCAAGGCTGTTTTAGACTAAGGTCATTAATGCAAATTCAGGCTTAGGGTTATTTTTTTTTTTGTTCAAAATGCAAAAATCACTCAGAAATTCTTATTATTGTTATTAATATTATTATTTTATTTCTGTTGGGTTAAAAACAATCTAGGAGGAGAAAAACAAGGAAGTCCAAGACTAGTTTCTTTTTTTGTCTTCTCGTCCAGATGTTTTCCGCACATGCACAGCAATTACAGCACAAAAACAAACTCATATCATGGAGGAATACGGAGGAAGCATTCACAGCAATAAATAAATACCTAAAAACAGCACAGTGTTCAGTATTTATTCAGAACAGCTATTTTCTGTTATTTAACTTTTGAAATTAAACTCTTAACACCAATCTGTGATGAAATATTCGTTTCTGTGTATAGACACTGAAAAAAATGAAATTAAAACTTAAGTGTTGCTCTTTCTGGCAGACAAATTTCTCAGGAGGATAAGAACTGGGAGCAAAACATTCAGGAGCTGCAGAAGAAGGTGGGCGTTCACTCTTCACCGCAGCACTGTGACTGCGCTGCATCGATGCTATCTCAATAATGAAGTTGGCCGAGTGTTTGAAACTTCTCCTAAGACGAACGCTGTCAGTTGTGTGATAAAAGAATAGATTTTTCTCCTCCGCAGCACCGAATAACTGACAAGGTTCTCTTGGTGAAGTGTGCGTCCGTCCTTGGCGTCGTGATCTTCATGTTCTTTGTCAACTCCTTCGTTCCCAGCATTCATCTCGATCTGGGTAAGTGCAGCTTCATCTGCCTCCTATCATGTAATTAAGAGACACATCTTCCTCTGTCCTCGCATTTGAAATGAGCTGAAATAACGGGCTGACAAGCCAATGCAGGCGAGAAATTACATGGATACCGAGCTGCATTTAGACCTCCACACATGAGATCTATTCATGCGCTGCAGTTTCATTCCTGTGTGTGAGAACAATGTCCCGCTGAAATGATGATCTGCACTTTGAACAGATGTTCTGCAAACAGTGTCCAGTCTCTGACAGTAGGTATAAATAACACTGTGATGACTGCACGAGGTGCATCTGCACGAGAGCAGCACCATCAGGGCGTAGAGTTACCTCATCAAGTGTAACAACCAACCCTATGAATAAAACTCTGTGCGAAGTGAGAGACGGGTGCTCAGGTATCTTCTGTGACTAAAACTGTCTGACTGTCAAACAGTGACTGACTGATGTGAAGCTAAGTGGTCTTTCCTGTTACCTGCCCATGGCGTGCCCGGTGGCACAGCAGACCGTCACAGAGCTCTTCTACTGGTGAATCTGCTCGGCTTCTGGTTTTGGTGTTAATGTGTTTTTACGGGGCGGATATCAGCCGTCAGCCCAACCCCCGACCTGGAGGGCCGGTGGGATCACACTTTGACGCTCCTTCCTGTTCGGCTTGCGTATTCCTGCCAGGTGTACAAGACTTCTGGTGACGCAGCTCCTCGGGTCACTGAGGCGTGCAAACCGCCCCGCCACAATAAGGTGGCGATCCCGCTGGGACAGTGAGTGTTATGCGCCAATTTAATAAGTAAAGAAATCAGTGATGTAATAATATTTAAGTTTCGACAAATCAAAGTGATTCCAACCTGGACAGCAAACAATACAAACAGACATAACGGGTGAATTAAACACCTCAGTATCCCAGAAGGCTAACCATGAACCCGTTAAGTTTTGTGAAGCAAAGGAAAGTTTAGATCAGGCCAATCATGAATCGGGAATCATACTCAGAAGAGGCGTGGACGTGACCGATCCTCCTGGTGTCAAAGTGTGACTAATTATGATATACGGTCCGCTAAACAGGAAGCATAAGCAGAAGATACCTAGACGTGACTGATGGTCATGTGACCACTGAGGAGCCAGCCACAGAACACACACCGACCTGATCAGCCTGGGTGGGTCTGCCTCCACTGAGGGTGTCTTGTAAAAACCAAAAAGGTCGAAGCACTCGAACATGTCGAGGTTCACAGCTGATGAAGTGTTGGACATGGTGGTCACCTGCGAGAACAACCCCACTCAGGTAAACCCTGAACCTGCAGGGATTAGAACCAACAGTCCCACTGATGAACCTGGATGAACATGAGATTACAGTTTTTCCAGGTGAATGTTGTGGGATGCCGCAGTTCATAAATTAGGCATCTCAGCACAGACTGTTGAGCTCAGCGGTTCGTCTCTTGCAGGTTAGGGTTAGTCCAAAGAGTCCAAAAACCCTTTTGCCTGCTGGGAACCTCAGCAGTGATGTCGAACCATCCACCTGTGTGTGCACGTCTTACTCTAACCTCTGTGTCATGAATTCCCCTCACACCGTCACACACAACAGCACGCTCAGGTGGCCGTTACAGAAGGACACCTGGGTGACTGTGATTGGTTGTTGTTGCAGCATGTAAACAAAATGCATAAACCTGAGCATGTGGCTCAGGTCGAAGGTTAACTGTGGTCTGTCCGACCTGAACAGAATCTCATTAATGCTAACACTATCCCCAAATGAAGACGGCTGTGTGCGTGCACCGCCTGTCTCCTCTCCCCTAAAGCCGCTCAGGCGCCAAACACGCTCAGTTCATTAGCGGCGCTGCTCAGGTTGCCTCTGTGTGACATTTGTTAAATGGGAGTGACCCACAGCAGCGTGATTTCTGTCCCTGTGGAGGGATCGGCGCCCGTCCAGACACGGCTGTCATTAATGCATGCAGGTCACAGTCAGGGTTGAAGTCCATTCACTCACATGTTCTAAAAACAGAGCCTCATTAAACGTGGATCAGCTTCACACAGAAAGATTTCATTTCAGTCTGATGACTGCCCGCTCGTGTTTGAGGTTGTGTGTGTGTAACCCTAACCCTAACCCTTGAGGTTTGGATCAAACTTTACTGATCCCTGTATAGAAATCTGGAGAACGTAGCAGGAAAAGTTCAATTTCAACGTTTAAACGAGTTTTAACCTCAGTTTTATCCTTGGTAAAGTGAAATTATACCTGAAACAACATACTCGCTCATGTAACCTTGCTCACGGGTGTCCACTTCCTGTAGTACAGGTGAAAATCTCTTGTGTGACTTGAGTTCATGTTCTTTGCTGTGTGTCCTGTGTGGAAAACTGTGCCGAGGCTTTCTGAACACACGTCTCTGTCGTCCTGCTCGTCATCGATGAGTCGATCGTAACCTGCTCAGATTTGCCTAAAAGCTCTTTTTAAAAGGAGAGCTCTCCGAGGTTTGCTTCAGCTGTTTGCTCTGTGAGTGTCAGCGCAGTGAGGGAGTCACAAATGTCACTCTTTTTCTTTTGGGCTGTCACTTTCTTAATAGTCTACTCCTGTTTGCAAACTACACAATATGTAATTCTACTGTTAATCAAAACAATAAAAAGTCAAAATGTAGTTTGATGACATCATAAAACAGCGCGGCATCATGGGATTTCTGTATTTTATTGTTAAACACATAAATCTGTATGAGGCAGAAATGTTCACAGACAGGAATGAGTTAAAGCTTGACTCACGTTTGCCGACTTCCTTCCTCTCTCTGACTGCTAGAGACAAATGAAATGTTAACTTCCAAAATCAGATTTACATGTAACATTTTATTTGTTTATGTGTTTGACAAAAGCATCCAAATGATAAAATCTTTGGCCCGTATTTACAAGATAACTGTAGGTTAAAAGCTGAAAGTTGCTCCTAGCCTGGTGATAAAGGAGCAGCTCTCAAAGAAAACGGGCATGTCAGTCCGTATTTTTAAGTCTCTTTAATTTTTGGTCTATAAATATTTCACAAAGCATTTTTGCTGAAACCAGCTCCTAAACATGTGGTCAGTCAGAAGTCCTCCAGAGGACTCCTCAGTAACTCAGAGCAAATCACAAAGGATCCTAAGATGGCTGCTGCTGGCAATCTGCCCTGTAATTAGGTCAACAATTTAGAAAAGTTTAACGACGCTCAGCTTTTAAAAAAGTACCGCCTTAATCGTGAGGGTATGATGATCATAGTGGAGCCAGTCTAGGATTCAGTCACTTCACCATCAAACAGAAACAGCCACGGTTACTGCAGTCTGAACACTGAGGCCTCTGACACGGACACACACCGAGTATCAACGAGCTGCACGCAGGCTGACAGCCAGCGGCCGCTCGACTCGTCAGTAACAGCAAAAAAATCTGCAATATTCAAACAATTACAATGATTAAAAATCACAACAATAAAACTATCAAATGTTAGAAATGGGTGAATAAACTAAATGTAAGTAGACTAAAGTATTCTTTGTTCCATGTTAAATTAGCCTACATTTTATCTTAAAATCAGTATTTTGGATTATTTGGCAACATTCCTACTACAGTATTTCTATGCTGAATTCACTGACAGAGACCCCGGACAGCCAATCACAGCTTCATGAAACATGACATCATCCATAGCAACAGGGTCAGCCCCGCCCTTTCTCCCAGTTCCTCTCAGCAGCTTTGTGAATGGATTTAAAGAAAAACCTCCCAGTTAAGAACTTTTGGTCGTAAGTTCAAATGCTTTGTGAATACGGGCCGAGTATTTGACTTGTGATGGACTCATCAGAGCCAGTACAGACAAGGGAAGAATGTCAGATATTTGTATTACATGAACGTTACCTTTCATTGTCACACCAAAGCAAAGTGACGCGCCTCTGACTGAACTCTGTAATGGGATCAGGAGCAAAGAGTCGGCTGACATTTTTATCCACAGACACCTTTAACAGACATCAGCAAGGTCACGTTTTCCTTCTGATGCAGATGCCATTTTCATGGGGAGAGCAGGAGGATTTCTAACCCTGCTGACCTGCTTTTTGTTGTAACATATCTGCATGTTTGAACTCAGCTGAGATTATATGTCAGCTCACAGTTCCCTCAGAAAACTGAAACTCTTTACATGTATTTTCTCATTCAAGGCTTCTACGAACAAGCAGAGCTGCTTTAGCTTATAAAGGTTTGTTGAGGTAGAAATTCCCTGTACTGACATGAGGGACTCAGTGTACGTCGTTTAAAACGTGTTTGGATGTGTAAAAAGCCAGCATGTAGTAAAAGTTTTGTATTTGGTCCTGTCAGTTATCTGGGGTTCGCGCTGTGACGTGGCTGCTCTGCCTCCTGCAGGCGGCTCCTGTTCTTGCTCCGTCTCAGACAGCCGTGGTGGGAGAGTCAGATCCTGCTCTTAAACTGGAAACAGGTGCTGCCGAATCCACCAGCGTCTGTGAACACAATCAGTCATTCAGACTTTATTCAGGCACAACAGAAGCACGTCATTACAAACTGTGACTTGGCTGAAAGAAATGCAGCCCCCCCACCAATACTTATAATCAGACATCAGTGTACAGTGAAACATACAAATGTAAAAGCTTATTTTCAGTATTTATCGATCTGTTTTCACTTCACCTGTGCCTCTTCCCATTGGCTCAGGTTTACCAGTAAAAAAAAACCTTCATCATCATCATCACCTCGACACTAGAGAGCCACAATAATAAAAAACACAAATGTCCGGCCCAGCTTGAGTGCCAGCCAGCAGCTTCTGAACACATGAACATGCTTTGAGTCTCTTTCAGTCCTGATTTTCTGAATTCTGTCGTTCGTCTCGTGTGTGTCACTCTCCTTTTCATGTCCTTCCATTCTCTTCTTTTTTCACAAATTCTCATCAGTTGTGAAATTATTCCCCAAAGGCCTCGGCTGAGGCAATTACAGCTGCTCACCTGTGTAATCACGTTCTCTCCGAGTGGATGCACACTCGTACCCTCCTCTCTCAAAAACACTGTTGTGCCAGCTTTTGTCCTCCTGACTCGAATGTGTTGAAATGATATTTATTTTATAATGAATGCTTCTTCAAACCCACAAAGAACGACCAAATACCGACTTCACCGTTAGCGACGAGTACCACTTCACAGTTTACTCTGTTTGTCAGATCACAGAGGAGGCACGTGTTGAAACTCCTCAGCAGATTCATTTATGGCCTGGACATTTTCACACATACATTATTTTAGATAAATGTTGTTCACCGACCTGTGTGAGGCAGCAAAAATGTTAAACGCAGCGGCACCGTCTGTAACACTTAATCACATATCAATGAACACGTTTTAGTCATTTTCAAAAGTCTCTTAAGTATCCTCATGTGTCGTCTGCTGTAAGTCCTCTCGTTATGAATCTGTAAAATCTGCCACATAAATCTGAGTGTCTGTTTTAAAAGACCATGAAAAACAGTTTGGAGTGTTTCCTTTCTCTCTCTCTCAGGTTGGATCGCAATCCTGGGCGCTCTGTGGCTCCTGGTTCTGGCCGAAATTCAGGATTTTGAGATCATCTTGCATCGAGTGGAGTGGGCCACACTACTCTTCTTTGCAGGCCTCTTTGTTCTGATGGAGGTATTGAACATTCAGCCCAAATATCTGCACTGACTTAAAGCTTGTTCATGTTTTTCCAAGAGGTTTTCGACTCACAAAGTCAAATGAAAATCAAAAACTGATGCCAAACAAGAACTTTTTGCTCAGAGCTGGATTGAGGTAATTACAATGAAAAAAGGGGCCAAAACTGGTTTAATACAGATTTGGGATTTTCCTCCAACAGGCTTCTTTATTAGATACAGATGGAAAACAGAAGGGATATATTTCCAGATATTATCGGCCGATATCTGCCTATCACAGATATACCTATCCATCTTTATATGCACCTATATTTACGGTATTAAACTGTATGTTTTGGGCTGAAAGAAAATGCTTGGACTAGTGATTTAAAATGGTGTAATTATGCAGTATGTCCAGCAGATGGAGGTCCATTTTTTTAAGAGCTGAGAAGTTTTTACTATTCACTGATGAAATAAAATTTGTTCAAATGTCAGATATCCTGCCTCCATCACACATTATTGTTCCAAATATTTGATAAATTCATTCAGCTGACATTATTTATGTAGAATATTAGCTGATGTATCAGAATTTTTTGCTCCCTATTATCAGCAATAATATCCTGCATCCTGTTTTCGAGCCCTAGAAAACAGGATGTTTAAATCTATTGATAGTAAACTTGGCAGTGAGAGAAATCATTGAGCCAAGAAGCTGAAAAATCATTAATTTGTTCCCACGAGCCTCTCTGTGAATGGATGAAATGAAAATGTAACGTCAGCTCAGTTACTGCTTTATTATTTTCCTCCTCTGAATCTTTTGTTGCAACACTATGTGTGAATGCACGCAGCGTTATGTGGTGTCAGAGAGCAGTCGTGTGTGTGAATACTTTTCTCTTTGTCTACCTAAAGGCCACTTATTAAAAACCCAAAGTCTTTTTTTGTCTTGCTTCAATCCCGCCCGTAACATTTCTGCCCGTATTAATCTTCGCTCCTTCATTTTTCAGGCTTTAGCTCAGCTGCAGCTCATCGACTACATCGGAGAACAGACAGCACAGCTTATAAAAGTGAGTTCTTCTCTTCATTCTGAATGCAGCTGGCAGAAATGATGATTGGGCGCAGGTGATGTGATATCACATTTCATGCATATTGATGGTTTTGTTCTGCTCTGAATTCAGTTATTTTGTTTACATTTGATTCCTGTCAGTAGTTGAAGGCTTCTCAGGTAATTTGCTCCCAGATTCAGCCTGTGTGCATAATGCGAGGGAGGTGTCTCCGAGCGGGGACTTGAACAGGAAATGGGAATGTCAGCTCAGGTTTAGTCCGCGGGCCTCTGTGAGTCTAATAACTACACGTGACAGGTGGTTTGCTGCTCATGCTGTCTGACTGTTCAGCCTCCCCAAACAGACAACATGCTGGCTGAGACTGCGTGGCCCTTTTTCTCTGGATACCAGAGGAGGGTGCTTGGCAGAAGGAGAGATCGTCTCCTTTAATCTGGTCGTGCATATCTAACACAACACTATGAAAAAGGTCCAAGCAGCATCGTGCTTTCACATGTCAGTGTCTGGGTTTCTGACAAAATGTGTCGCAAATTCAAACTGAATTTTCAGAAAATCTGCAAATAAAATGTGTATTTTTGTGTGTTTCCAGCCACCACTCTTATATATATTATATATATGGAGTTAGTTCACTGAGATAACTAGTAGGTGGTGCAGTCAGGCGTCATTACATAGCTGCAGAAGAAGAAGACAAAATGTGCTGACGTAATTACAGAGCGCAACCTGAAAATCTGAAGGGAAGGAAGACCAAAGGAAATGTAATAAGGAGGAGCAGAATAAACACGGAAATACTGCAAAGAACAACTTCAGTCCACACACACACACACACTGTGTGTGTGTTTTTCTGTCTTTTTGTCTGACGCCGTCGCTTCTTAAGTGAAGTGGAATGCAGAGGCTGGATCAACATTTAAAGGGATACTTCGCAAAATTCTGTTGACTTTGGCCGTTACTCGCCCTTAAATGTCTTGAATGGAAGTGATGCTTGAAGTGACAAATGTTGGAATGATAACTGTGTGTTTAATTCACATCAGTGATGGGAAGGTGGGGGGGCATCTGAGGGAACAGCAGCAATTAATCGTCTCATCGTCTCCCCTCTCAGGCGGTGCCAGAGGACCAGCGCTTGGCGATAGCCATCATCCTGGTGATGTGGGTCTCGGCTCTGGCCTCATCTCTCATCGACAACATTCCCTTCACTGCCACCATGGTGAGGCGCTTCAGCGAGACGCTCTCATTTCACACTTATATTATATTCTTGTGAAATCACACACAAGCTCAATTCAAACATACGTGATGTGGTGAAGAACTAACAGAACAAATCGACTTGACAGGAGTTCTTCAAGATTAATTACTTCAGCTCCTTTTGAACACAATCATAATTTCTCCTGTTTAGTTTACAGAACCAATGTCACCTTTCAATGGTACATTTTTTAGCATTTGTAGGTGTAACTATAAATGTTGGGCTTTGTCTTTTTAACACAACCTCCAAGGTCATTTATAGCTTTAAAAAGTGAAGAAAACTCTCAGAGGCTGTAGCTCTACTGTGGGCCTTTCCTGACTGTCAGGAGAGAAAACCTGAAAACTGGCGAGTTTTAGAATTTATTTTGGTCTCATTAAAAACGAACTGACAACTTGCATCATGGTGGGATCTCATCTGCATCATCAGACCTCATCAGAGGAGGAGCCATCATTACAGCTGAATTACAAAATGCTGAAAGGTTATTATGGGATGGCAGCCTGATAACAACAAAGATAAAGTGCCTACCCCAGCTTTAAGACCCTAAAAACGCTGTATATGTTCAGTCATTTTCAGTCTGTCTCTGTGCTCATAGATCCCAGTTCTCATCAACTTAAGTCAGGATGTGGATGTGAACCTGCCGGTGAAACCTCTCATCTTTGCCTTGGCCATGGGAGCCTGTCTTGGGGGTAAGCCTCTGTTTCTTCTCTTGATGTAATCAAGTATAAACTAAAGTATAAATACGCTGTGAGAGTCAGAGTCACCATGGCTGTGAAAGTTCATCCCTGTTAGAGAGGTGTGGATCTTTATCAGCGGTCCCCGTCAGAAGGAGACACCTTAGGCTCTTGGTGACAGCCACACTTTGTTTGGCTGTGTGACTCACCCGGGGAGGTCATGCTGGGCTTTTTATGAGAACAGCCCAAAGCCCTCAGAGTTACCTCGTTCAGGCTCCGCCGCGCTCGGGCGGGCGGCCCTTCAGCACAGTGTGGCTCTGTTTGGGTGGGAAGGACACAGAGAGAGGCAGAGTTAGAGGGCTGTCACAGCATTTCAGCTTAATCAACTGCGTTGTGACGGGTCCATATCGATCGGCCGCCCGGCTCCATCCTCACACTGACACCTTTTGAGATGTGAGCAGTATCGAACGGCAGGACGGATACACAGCCGGACTGTCAAAATGCTGCCTACAGAGGATCCGAAATAGAAAAACTCTATGCTCGCTCAGGGCCAAAAAATACTGTGAGAAAGGTGAAGGATGATGATGATTATAGTTAGTAACACTACTGCACACATGTTGGATACTTATATTTTCCTCAAAATTGTGTTTTCTGTATGACTTTAAAGCTGCAGCAGGTGAGAATTATTAACAATTATTCAGTCATATTTGCTGGAACTGTCACTATATTCTGATAGTAGGACATTAAATGGGTAAT